>JASDQU010373748.1:0-39377 GCA_032191745.1 Picea mariana | reverse complement strand
AAAAGAGGGCATAAAAGAATTTCAATTAAAGCCCCATGCAATAATAGTGACTTCGTCCATACCTTTCAAGCATGGCCAAGTTCTTTTAAATTGATGTTGATAAGAATAGTGAATAAGCTTAGCTAAACTGTTTAATCTTAGCCAAATGATCTAGGTTAGTTAGTGAATAAATCTGGACAGACTATCTAATCTTGGTCAGATAGCCCCAGGATAGAGTAAGTTCTTAGCCCAACAGTTTAATCTAGGCTAATTGTCATAGGAAGTTGGGTTAGAACATAAGGTAGTTTGCTTTATTTCAATAAAACCATCTCGATGATCAATGTTGGACCATGTCTTGGATGCTTAAAAATTTGTTTTCCTAACCCCTTGGGGATGTAGACATGAAAAAGGTTGAGAAAAACCCATGATATGTGCTTATCCTAAGTTCTTTGGGTGCATATACTTTATGTGCCCACATTTATGCACCGCTCATATATCAACGGTCCAGATGATCACACCCAGATCAACGATGGAAAAATCTTTCCGCACCCTCGTGACCGTTCTACCTTTAACGGAAGGGGGGGGGTCTGAAATCGCTGATAGTGCAAGAACGTGTCTGGACAGCCCAAGTTTCAGCGCTTAGATCTACGGTCTATTTTGGATTCCGGACCCCCCCTGTCCGTTCTTCCTTTAATGGAGGGGGGGGGGGTCCGAAATGTGTGTTAAAGAGTGCGCACAGATCTGCGGTCAAAAGGAAAGCGCATAGATCGACGGCTCAAGGTATTTTTCAGACCCCCCCGACTAATCTACTTTTAACGGTGGGGGGGGGGGTCCAGAATGGAATCTTACTCTAGCGGGCCCCCTATCTATACATGCCATAAATCTACTGTTCCAGAGTCCCACCACCTCCTACTATCCGACATACCTCGTCACCTTGTGATGTCATCATCCACCTTTCCAAAAGAGTCACATCCCACAACTCTGTCAGTCCTTCTCCCTCGTTCACTTGTGGCAAGTCCACTCACCATGATTTTTTCCCCCAATCGATAACCACCACATCACTCATCTGTACCCCTCAGTCACTGTCACCTACCATCTCACATTCTAAATGACCCGTTGGCCATTTATTACTAGATAACTTATCTGTTAACCAACTGACCTATCCCCCACGCCCAACGGATACCCGTTTACTCAAAATTACCCTCACTCTTCATTCCTTCACCATTTACCCACTCATCGCACCAGAGAATTTACCCCGTTTTCTTCTCCGTTACAGTCAGTCGCCCCCATCTACAGTCGTCCCCGCCAACGTTGTTTTATTTGCAGGTATTGTTACAATAATGGTGCCAAAGTCAAAACGAACAGAAGGAGAGGAGAATCTGTTTCTCCCACCTCCTGTCGACCTCGACAGGATTCCACTGGACGACAAAGACTACTTAATCGCAGACACTAAGTGCGATTTTGACTTCGTAGACCTTCAATCATGGATTAAAGAAGTCTTCCTAGATCAGAGTGACAAAATTGGACTCTGGGAGTCCAACCTACCCCTATATCTCTTCCCCCAGATTCACCATTTCCCAGAGTTCACCCTCAAGTGCCAAGCCCACTATATTCCCGAGCAAAGAGCCATCGTATCCTCGTCTGGGGAAGTTCTTTTCCTCATCACGCCAGAAACCATCAACCAAATGATGCAAATATCCCGAGCCGACTCCGCATCACCTTTTAACCTTGAAATCCTAACAGAGTTATACCAGAATATGACTTTTCCTCAAAGAGCTCAAATATTTGAGCTTTTTCTTCCACAGTTCGCTTAGCTCCCCGCTAAAAATCCCCCTTATCCTTCCTCCATGTTCTCAACAACAGGAAACTAGGTTATCACGTCGCTATGCACCTTGTTGGGTTATTATTCAGATCAGTGGGTAGATGAACCCATTATAGGATTTTTGTCTATTTTTTCCACCGATGAGAAGCCAACTACACAGTTCGACTTCAGCATGTTCCTGGCGAACAATATTCACGAGCAATTCGTCAGTTTCACCACAGAAGGCATGTTCTGGTATTCTTCAATACTGGCATACCTGTTCGTTTTCTTCCAAGCGGACAAATTTTCTTTTTCTATGCAGAAGATGTATGGAGATGGCAGACCCCAGCCAGTAACCGCATGGACTTCCCTGCTCAAACATAACTCCACGGAATTCAGTTTCAAGCAGTTCATCGATCAATTCTACCACCCAGTGGTGATTATGCTCAGCGGCAGACCCGAACCCAAGATTAATGATGAAGTTTAGAGGATCCTACATCTCTCGGATCATACAAAGACTGATGATTGGTACCTATACCAAAATCACACTGATATCAGAGTCTATGGGTGTGAGTTGGCCCCATATAAACTGCCCAAATACTTACCTGTCAGAATTTTTTCTCTGGAATACATAAGGTAGATGATAAACTCAGATGATATTCATTTTGTGTCTTTAAAGAAGAATCACTAGCTCAGAATCAAAGGGCAGATTGGGTCTTTCATCTGCAATAGTTGAGGCACCGAGGAGGAAGCCCACAGGCTTCTGAAGGAAATGAAATTCTTTATGAGTTTCACATGGAACTATGATCTGTGCAGGATCATTTCAGAGATGAGGATAAAAAACAAGAATATCCCGTATGTCCACGAATCTAGGCCTGAGGTAGAGAAATTTGCAAACCAGACAGGATGGGAACCAAACAGTTTGGTTGAAACATAACAACAGGACCCCCAGGTCACTATATCATAGACAACCACACCACAGGCTCCGAAAGGAGAAAAGGCCTAGGCAGGATCTGTCACCTCCTGTCACTGAAGTGTCATTAGAAGAACTCCGACTGCATACCAAGAGGCCAAAAACTAGTCCATCTCCTGACCCGGATGGAGAAAATGAAATTCCATCTACTACAGTGACAGAGGTTGTTTGGTCACTCCTCAATACAAGCAGCAAGCAGATTATAACCACTATGTTACCAAAGAAGACTACAGACACTCCACCAATCAACCAGCCAGGCAAGACGGGACCAAAGCTGAGCATCTTTGAGAAATATGATTTGATCAAGAAAAAGAATCAGACTCTTACCAACAGCACATACACCCAATTCTGGAAGAAGACATCAACTGCACAACACAGGCTGCTATCGGTGTTTGACACGAAGAAGGGAAGAATGCACATGAAATTTCTCCAAGCACAGGTGACAGACCCAAAGGTAATCACCGACTACGAAAGGGAAACCTTTGAATTCCAGAACAAAGACTCGCATCCTACCGATCAAATAGATCTGCACAGGCAAACTGGAGAAATGATTTTCTCCACGCTGGCACATGCTTCCACTACTACCTCCAGGTTACAAGTGTCTCTAAACAATGTCCACACACAGTTGAAGTTGAAGAAAATATCATCCTTTGCCAAGGATAACAGGATCAAAACATTGGAGGAACTGGTCCTCAAGATTGGGTACAACCCCTCGAATGTGAAAGCAATCGAGGAGATGATCAAGAAGAAAAATACCGACATAGTGTCTTTGAGGAAACAATTGAAGCTTCCACCAACAGTGGACTCGTAGGAAAATGAAATAGCAGAGAGAGAAGGAGAAAAAGATGAGATGCTTAAGTTAATCATGGAGAAGAATGCACAATTGAAGGAAATGGAAGTTGAGATGGAGAAGCTAGTGAAAGAGAAAGAATAGTTGAAACCCATGGAAGTCATTCCATTGAGTGTAGTTCCACTCTCGGGAGTGAGCACAACATCACTAGCAGAAGTCTCATCGGCAAATCCACTGACATCTCTGGAAAAAACGGTTGAATTGGTCGAATCTATGGAAGAGATGAACCTGCAGGAGACAGAGATTAGCAGGCTCGAAAAGGAGATTGAGAACCTTCAGGAACTCAAATCTTCTTATCAAACCAACTTCTCCAAGGAAAAATAGGTGTTAGACCAGCTCAAACAAGAGTTACAACAGCTCTGGAAGAAAACAGTGGCAGGTAAAACACTGGTCGTAGTCAAAGAAAGTGTCTGGACAGACATCACCAAGTCTATGAACGAAATATGGCCAATGATATAGATTATGTTTGAGCAAAATGAATTGATGCAGAGAAGTAAACAATCCATTGAGAAGATCATATCAAAACTGGGAGAGATGCCCACATAGGCTAATGAAATCATCAAATTCTTGAATTCTAAAACCAGAGAGGAGCTGGAAGAGCTGAGAATTGAGGATAGAACAGAGACCATCCTTGAGGTCAAAAGAGTCTTGACCAAGAGAGGACTGATGCTACAGCTAGAAGAAAAGGTTCAGGCCATGGACCTAGGGGTACAAAGGTTTTTCAGCAAGATTGAGGCTCTACAGAAGAAAGGTCTTCCTGGTTTAAAGGTGATAAATGACAAATTGATGACGCTCCCAAATTACAAAAAGAGACTAGCCAATGTGGCTAAGAACAGTTTGAAATTTTTAGGGATTCAAGGCAGCATCACCGGCAAGGCATTCCTAGATGCACTTCAGTTGGACATCAGCATTCAGCATGAGATCCGGTACATCTTCATCACCAAGCCTACTTTCTCCAAGTACACAGAAATGGATGAAGTCTACCAAAAGTTACTCAAAGTCAGCTTTCCCAGTCATCTTCGATGGGAAGAGATTTGTGACCTGATCGAGTGGTCGATGAGATGTGCCAGCCCAGTCAGCTATCTATTCAGATGAGGTCGTGCAAAGGCCTCACCAACGATTCACCCAAAAAACAGCATGAAGTTGTGACACATCATCAAACAGTTTCCTAGACTTCTGTAATTTGTTAAGTCAGTTAGGCTAAAAATAGATTTACCACGTCCTGATCTTTAATGACAGGATCGTTTGTAATTTTGGGTTATAAATATTTCACCTTTTGAAGTATTGAGGGTTGTTCTTTATGCCCTGCGAGCTATCAGATTGTAATATTTTTCAAGAGATCTTCCATTAATACAAAGAGGCATTTTTATAGGATTCCTACATGTATTCATTGGTGACGTTTTCCTTTCTAAGTTAAATGTTATTCTCGCTCAGTTATCACATTGTTTTCTAAATCTAATCTTTGAAAGTAATGAATGTTGCAGGATTTATCTATGTATACCCTGTTTCTGACTTTAAAATATTTTAGTGTTTCATCTTCTGATTTTACGATAAATAAATTCTTAACTGCTTCTTTGTTGTAATTGACATTTTCACCTTTTTCTGCTATTCTTCATTTATGCTACTAAAAGAATCCAGCGATTACATTATTTCACCCTGTGAAAAGTTTCTTTGCTTTCTGGTTTAGATTTTATTTCATGATACAAACCCCATAGTCCAATGGATGTGTAAACTATCTCAACCAACCCGACAAACATTACAACAACAAAACTAACATATTTTATTTACCTAGCCTAATATTTTAAATTTGAAACATATCTAAATCATACAGAGAGATCCCTCTTTGAAGTTGGTAGGGCTAGATCCCAGCTTCGAAGTGGTTGGATAAAGTTACCTCCCATAGATTTCTTCTTTTATGACAACCTCTAGGAAATTTACAGAGCGTTAACAGTATCCAAGGAATAAAGGATTTGAACTAACTACCTACACATATGTTTGTTGGGCTAGTAGTGTGGATGAAAAAAAACACTGGTGGAAATGCATTTTTCTTAGGGGAATGTCTAGTTTCATGGTTAAGTAGAAAATAATCATCAATTTCACTATCTACAATAGAGGCCAAATATATTGCAATTGATGAATGTTTCACTCAAATATTATGGATGATACAAACATGGGAGGATTTTAAAATTGAATGTGATCAGCTGATACCTATCTATTGTGACAATACAAGTGTCATCAACATCTCCAAGAATCCATCCATGCATGCAAAGACCAAATATATACCCATCAAGTATCGTTTCTTGAGAGAGAAAGTTAGTGAAAAAAAGGTTAGATTGGAGTATGTTGGTTCAAAGGAGAAGATAGCATACATATTCACTAAAACCATGCCTGGAGAAGCATTTGAACATCCAAGGAAAAATTTGAGAGTAATCTGCCTACAATATAAATAAATAAATAAAATCATGATGAGAGGGGGAGAAATGTTGAGAAAAAAATGACAAGTACTATCACTCAAAACAAAAGAAGGTTGAGCAACATAAAATTGGTGATGAACCTCATTATGGTATCAGGGGCCTTGACATTGATGTCAAAGGGGGAGAATATTATGGTAAAACAATTACTCATTTTTAGGGGAGCATTTTGTTTTATGATGTGTTTCCATCAATGACAAAGGGGTATATTGATGGAAATATCGTGCTGACATTGATGTTAACATGAAGACAAGAAGTACCATAGTGGAGTATGACATGGAATTGTAGTAAAAAATACATGAATATTGAGTTATCGGAATGTAGTGGACTACCAGAATATACGGGATTGCATGGTCGAGTGCTTTGAAATAATGAAAGAATGAAAATCAAAGAATGAGACAATTTCAATTACTACACTGGTCGATTTGAGTTGTCCTAGTGATTGTATATTCTGTTGAGACAGGATTGTGATGAATAGAACGAATACTGGTGAGTCGCCCTCTTGAATACTTTCTTGTGCATTATCATTTTAGAGTGTATTGGAAGGGAAATTTGTTGATGCAACACCAAAAACCCCTGAGTCTGTCAGATCAACATGATAGTCAATATTTCGTAGCAAGTTTTGGTAATCATTTTTGTCAGGACGAAGTTGGACGGCCCTTCAAAAAAACACAATTTCTAGTAGCCACCAATGGTTAGATCCACTCAAGCAGTCAATTGTTGAATTAAATGTCATTTATGTCAAATGTTAGTAAGTGATCAAATATATGTCAACGGTTAGTAAGTGATTAAATATAAATGTGGCCTTGGTATCACTTTAATAAATACAAAAGTGGAAAAGTTAAGTGGAAATGGAGTTTACACAAAAGTGGAAATGGAAGTGGATTAAATATAAATGAATTTAATAAAGAACAAAAGTTGAAAAGTTAGGTGGAAATGGACTTGAGGTAAAAGAGGAGTAAATATGAAAGTGGAATAAAGAAAAAGGTAAAAGTCAAATTGGATTAAAGAAAAAGGTAAAACTGAAAGTGGAGTTAAAGAAAAAGGGTAAAAGTGAAAGAGTACATGGTATGCGCACATGGTATTTGCAAATCATGGTGGTATTTACCTATGGTAAGTTAAAAAGTGAATTAAATCATGATAGTCAAAATCTATTGACCCAATTGAAAATGTGACTAAACGATCTAAAATGCACAATGGTTCATTGACATTGTATTAATTAAAATAGTATGATTAATATCTTATATTGAAAATGTACATACTTATAATGAAGAGATTCATTCTGATATTGAAGAGGTGCAATTGTTGTATTGTATATGACCATTGGAAGACTATATAAACATAAATTCTTGTTAAAAGAGGGTGTGTCTATGGGCTTGAAATCTAAAGATCAATAATAGTGTCAGAAACCAAAAAAGTAAATGAATATATGCAGCTAAAGACAAAGAAGATTATGAAGATTTGAAGATTTGAATATTGAAGTACTTATCATAAAAAAAAGAGGTTGGATGGTGCTAGGGCAGGTTGTAGACTCCTTCCAGATGAAGTTGGTAAACTAAGGTGTTGCAACATCTTTTCAGTTATAGTTGAAGAAACTAGGGAGTTGGTGCTTCCTTCCAATCAGTGCTGGTAAAATATAGAGGGGTTGCATCCTCCTTCTAGTTGTTGCTAGTAAAACAGGGAATTGGTGTTTCCTTTGAGTTGGAGCTCGTTAATTAAATGTAATACTTATTAAAAAAAAATATTCGTTTCTTTTGGGTTTTCCATGTTAAAATTTTGTGTATTGTACATTTCTATTGATAATTTGTTTTGATTTGATAAAATTAATAATGAAGTTGTTTTAAATTGTGGAAAAATGATAATACTGATTCACCCCCTGCACCCCCACCCCTCCCCTCTCAGTATCAAACAATATTCCAATAGTCTATGACGGCAAAGAGAAATCGGTGCTTTTGTGAGAAATGTGAAATGTAATTTTTGTTATTAAAAAATTCAGTGTTTTCAAGTATGCAAAGGACTTGTTCATGTCAAGAAACCATGTGAACTTATAGGTTTGTGGAATGTTTCATGTAATTGGATTTTTGAAAATTAGTTTTGACTAAACTTATCCATTGACCCATTTTGCTAGATTCCCAAAATATTTTTTTGTTTCATTAAATAGCAATTAGATTAGAGGATTGTGTTGTGAATTTTTTCACTAGATTATCAATTCTTGTAATCTTGTTTGTTCTTAATTTCATATATTTACCCTGAGAATATTTCTATTGGGCTTGATGTTGAGTGGTTAATATTGCTTGACTATTATTTCCCTTGACTTGCTTTCCAAACTTTCACTAGAAATGCTTTTGTTGTTGTTGCTTCAAATTTATTACTTGTTGTTGGGTTATATTCTTATTTTTCAATCAGTTTTCATTATTTTGATGGCTGACATTCTAGCTTTAGGATTCATTTAGTTTAGTTCTTTTTTCATGAATTGGCTTTAGTTTTAGTGTTTTCTTTATGCTTGTACAAATTGCTTCCATCATTTGATTTGAATGTTGGTATGTTCCCTGAGTTGATTTGACTTCTTGGTCTACCTTAAAGAATACTCTTTAAATTTGAGTTTGGGGTTGGTCCAATTCTAGGCACATATTGAAGAATTTTTTTTATAAGTGAAGAGATGCATGGACTGCGCTATTTGAATGCATATTCTTGAATTTATTAGTTGTATTTATGGACTGATAAGTGTGGTGGAACACATGTTCCTATTGAGCATACCATGATAATCCATAAGTATAGAAAAGCATCTATCCTTTTCTTTGAGCTCCATCCACTTCATATTAATAAAATGCCCAATACTATGATGGATTTTAGGGAGACCTGTATGTTAAACTATAATTCATAACATCTACTCAGTAAATCAAATCAACTCTCGTATCACCCTGCTTCCTTCACATCCTATGTGCATATGTATATCTATTTATAAAATCTAAAAGGGTGTGCATAGTTTGAAAAATAAAGAGGAAGTTGAAAGTACTATTAATAATGTAGGAAGTACAAGTAAATTTGTCGAGAGTATGGACGCTTTCTAGCAGCGAGGCTATGCTTGTATGCTATCAAGGCAACTTTGTCGAGGCTATGGACGCTCGCTAGCATTGAAGCAATGCTGGGGAAAGAGAGATGAGGAACACACTTATGTAAATGTTTGCTTGTTATAAAAAGTGAAAAATCATGGTTAAACCAAAGCTAATATGAAGGGTGTAGTCAGTAAAATAATTTGTCTCACTAATTAGCTCTTTGAAAAATGTGTGTTAGACTACAAGTACTAGAATTATTGGGTTATATCTTTTAGAAATTTGGCGTCATTGTGAAATCCATGATTATTGGAAAATTATCTACAGTTTGTAGATCTTATCTTTAAAATTAGATATGAACCAAATGCCCTAGACTTTTATTGATAGAGATAACTAGTTCTTCTAGTGTGTCCTCATTTGTTGAGGCCACAAAAACCCCCTTTACTTTTTATTTTACAAGAGAAAGGAAAGGAGGCCCCTACTAAAATTTTCAACGCTAATGCTTTATCCTCCACTTCTTGAGCCTAATGTTAATCCTTTGTATACCTTAAGGGATTTGGAGGTTTGATCTTGATTGATGGTTGTCTTGAATGAGTTTGTTGTTGAATAATTTATAAATGGATAACTAAATTATGCATCTTCATGCTTGCATGTTATGCTTAATGTCTTCATCTTTAAGATTTCAGATGTTGATCACTACTCTTCAACTTCAAACTCTTAGCTTGAATCACAAAACCATTAATCCTTCTTTGGGTTTGAGACTTGGCACATGCAGTTTTTGGGAAACTTATCTATATCCACCATGATCATCATTGAACAGATCTAACACTCATTTATAAATTTACTTGAAGGAAGATAATATAATATGTATAGCATATTGGTAAGTCTCATTTTGATCGCATGATTAATCTCATTTTTCTATTTTGTAGGAGTAGGTTATCGGGCCAACTTCATTTACGTGACTTCTCCGGCCTTGAAATGCAAGTGGGGGAATCATTTGATCCTTATTCAGAAACTTGATCTTTACCACGCTTCCCCTATCAGGAAGTAAGTTATATTGGCTTACAATTGCCTTGAGGTCCGAAGCCCCCAAGGCTATCATATCCACCTTTCCCGTAGGCCTATCCTTGAGCCTCTCCAGATTGATCTCTACCAAGTTCCTCTTTCGTCCTTCCCTTTCTTCAGAAACCTGGTCCCAAGGCTTATCGTTATGAGGGAAAAACTCTCTATGGACAAGGGTAAACCACAACAGATGGGTATGACTGCAGAAATCAACTCAATTCCAACATATACTATATGAACTAATGTGCAAGATAAGAGAGAGGCATACCTCGATCCAACGTTTGATGATGTTCCACCATTGAGCACTTCGACCCAAATCTTTATACCTGCAATAAGTTCTTAACAAATGAGCAAAGCAAGTATATAATGATGATATAGAGGGGTTATCACATCAGATATCATAATCCATTAATGAACATTACAAACATGTCCATAGATAATAATCATACATTTGCAATATACCAATAGGACCGGAAAGGAGTATTTCTATTAATAATTGATCAACAGAAGTGACAACATTATAGACTTCTGTGTCTTCAATCCTCCACCAAAGGCAATCTCATAGGAGAGAGTCAATGAGGTTCTTTGAATAATAGGAAAAGAGCTTGGGGGTTGAACACTATGTTCAGACTTGAGGGACAAAGGGATGTAGACTCAATATGAAGCAATTTCTCCAGAGTAACTCTTCTCAAATTTGAATGCTTTCTCCTCTTTTCCATAGCTTAGAATTGTGCTTTTATAGCCTTCAGAATGCAACCGAAGGGCCGAGTCGGAACGTTTCCAGTATATGGAAGGCTAAGGATCAGAGATCTCCTGTCGTGACATGGGAACCCGACTTCATTTTTGTATTTTCTAGCACAAATCCTAATGTACGCGGGTTGTAGTGGAGCAGCCAACATATACGCATCTTGCATAGTTGATAGGGAGCGTATATGTGGAAAAATGTATTTTTTGGCTCTGGATTCATAAAAAAATGATGACAAGTCTACATAGGGAAATGGAAAAAGGACCTTTGTGCAATATAGTAATGGTGAGGAAAATCTTGCTATTACAGATGCCCCCTAATGTGTGAGATCAGAGCAGTATCTGTGATGGCCGAAATACATTATAAATAACCCAGAAGTGGAGTGGTGGAGAACCAGCTGGATGAACTCAATCGTTCATTACATTTTGTATTGACTTTGCATACATGGCTGCCAAAAATACAATGCAGATCCATGTGGAAAATATACCAAACACGTGTTCATGGCCATGAATAGGGAAATACAAATGTGGTTTCATGCCAAAAGTTGTCATAGTCACGAACAATGCCCCATGAAACCAATCTCAAAATCAATCTGAAGATATCTATATACCATGGAGTACAATTTGATCTCCCATGATCACTAAAGTCGAACAGGTGTTGGTCTAATGAAAGGGAAGCAATAGCTCAGAAAATTTGTGGCTACATAGTGATGTCTTTAAGTCTTCTACACTATCCGCCAAGGGTGCAAGTCTACATCATGTGAATAAAGGAGTTGAGGTCGAACACAATGAGACATCATTTGATTACCAGTCATTGGGGTATATCGTTAACAAATGCGAGACAACCTACCAATAATGAAAGTAGGTATCAAGGCATTGAGTACATTCCTGCAAGTGTGAATAAAGGATTTAGTGTCGAACACTTGAGAAATCCATTGATCAGAAGACATTGATGTGTTCCCATCTATCAACGGCGAGAGAGCCTACCACTAATGACTGCAAGCCTCAAGGTACTCATAAAACTCTGGGTCCCATATCCAGAATAAATGAGTTGAAGTCGATGGAAAGAGACCCACTGAAAGGAGAGCATTAAGGCATCTCTCATTAGTCAGCACGAGGAACAAAGTAGGAGCTCCATGATTTGGTGGAAATCGGATGAAGAACATGTTCACGAACCAACGACCCTGTGCGTCTTTCGTGTATACCAAATGCAAGCAGTATACGAAAAAGACCCTCTGAATAGCAGCCAATGATGAAAACTGCTAACAAAGGAGAGGATACCACCAATAAGGCTAATGGCATCCAAGACACTACACGAATCCCAAAGTGTGAATAGATGTCTTGCCGTCGAACACAAGGGAAACCACCCAGTCAATGACCAATGATGAAATGTTGATTGTTGGGTTCAAGGTGACCTACTAATGAATAAAGTAGGGCCAGGGTGCATGATAAGACCATAGTATCATGTGATTCTGAGACAAACTAAGGGTATGGTCGACATGCAAAGTCAATATTTCTAAGGAGTGTCTGACACAGGTTGATAGACTTCCTTTGAACAAGAGCATGAGACATATGGTGACTCCGGTAGCATAGACTCAATGATGTGATTATTAGATGCAGGAGGCATCAATAACGTTCTCTATAGGGACTGGAAGAGTAACCAGCTGGTAGAGAAAACTTTGTAATGAGATCAACTTCCTAAGGCCATGTTAAACCCAAAATTATGATGATGCAAGGACTCAATAACTTTGTTCTCTGTTCAAAGGCGACACGAATGCTACCGATTATAATATAGTACTCCCTTCCCGCCCATATGTTTTTGTTTTTTCATAACAAATGAATGTTATGATATAGAGGAGGAAATTAGTGTCGCAAGTAAGAAAAACTAGTTCCAGCAGTGGAACGTACCTATGCTTAATGCAAGAAAATGCATGTGGGATATGGACACTTGAGATGATGTTTCCTCCAAGGTATAGGGTGTCAAGTTGCAAAGGATATAAACAAGGCTCTGCTTGGTTGAGGATGCAAAAAATTGCTTAGGCAACGGTTTATAATGAAAAGAGAGAACCGACTAAAGGCTCAATACTGCAAGTGAGGGCATGAGATTCAATCACAACTTAACGCCAAAAAATATCATTTTTTATGTCTTTTAGTCTACTTGGTGTGAAAAAGGGGTAAACTTGTGCCAAATAGACTTCTTTTCAAATCCAATTTACGAGTGTGAAAAAGACAAGTTCACTCGGCAACCTTTTCTATTTTTGATAGTGAGTTGGAAAATCGCTTAACTAAGACTCATGACCTTTCAAATCCAATTTAACGAGTGTGAAAGGGACAAACCACTCGACAATCTTTTCTATTTTAGGCGAGTCGGAAAAGACCTTAACTAAGAATCATTTTTATGTCTTAATCAACATGTAAAGGGGGAGGCCAAGTGTTGGCATAGGGGCAGACCCAGGGTTCAACACTACAACAACGCACCAACAAAGCCCTAATTACCGGCCCTTTCACAACACTTGTGAAGCAGATGAAGTCTCACCCGAGATAGAGGCAGGGGTGGTTGCAAGACTCATGTGTCTGCAACCTTAGCTAGGACACAGATTTGTGATTATAACACTTAATAACGCACTCACCGTCAGTTCCTCAATATATAATCATTAATCACTTCACAGATAAAGTAGGTCTTCGCAGCATTCACACTGATCTAATCTATTTAATCAATTTAACATCTATATTAGGTCAGATCTAGCAGATCAAGCACTCGACACATTCATATGGATCAGATCTAACACTTTTATACATCATTAGCACTAAGCATAAGCAGATCTATCTAATCATCTTAAAGCACTTAGCAAAAGAAGACATAAACACATCAAGACAAGCACAAATAAAGACAACACATCGTTTACGTGGTTCACCCCCACCCTGGGGATACGTCCACCAACTCTTCTTCTTTATTGTCTTCATTCAATTAGTTACAAGAATAAAACCATCAAAACCCTTACTCTACACAGAACAGAATATCTGTGCAGCTTGTTAGATCCTTCTTCCTTGCGTTACAACACAAAACCTTCCACCGCTTGTACTTAGCTCTGCAAGTCTCTTACATTCAAGTACAAACCCCTTACAATTCGCACTAGCACTTAACCTTTAGAAATTAGCATATCATCACGTAGATGTACTATTCTCTTCTCTTCCACCACTTTATTTCTTTCTATATGGCCTAGACGTCTATATATATTACAAAATAGGCCCAAACATGGGTAAATCCATGGGCCAACATCCCCTTCCCGTTACATATTCCCATATCCAAAAAGGGGCCCAAAAGGGGGCCAATACCCATGATCTCCTCTTCGTCTTGCACTCCTCCTTCGACAGGATGTCAAAGTCTCAAAACAGGTCAACATGACCTAGAAACTCCCAAAACTTGGTCAAGGGCCAACAACCCCCCAACACTCATCTATGACTCGTCCCGAGTCACTCTAGTCTGATCAGTTCGGCTTTGAATGCCTCAATCTTGGCCTGAGCTGCTTCGACTTGCTTCTTTGTTGTGGCCTCTTGTTCGGTGAACTCTTGGATTACTGTATCATTCACTAGCCCTTCTAGGCGTTGCTCTATTGCGGTGACGACCTGTTCTAACTCTTCTCCTCAGCTTTCAACCTCTGTAAACAACAGGCATGCCTTATCTTGCATAGGTTGAAGCTGTTGAGTGACTTCCATCACTTTGCTTTGAAGCATATGGATCTACTACTGGGTTGTGCATTGTTATTGAGATCTCTTCATTCTGTCTACAGCTGACAGGGCCTTTAGCTGCGCCTGTAGTGTATCTGTGTGTTGCTTCTCTTCCTGGAGTTGTGACTCCAGTGCCTATAACTTTGGGTTCTCAGTGAGGGTTTCATATTTCTAGGCACTCTGGCTACTCAGCTGCTTGCACTCCAAGACAAGAGATTTTAGTCTGTCAAATGCGTTGTGGGCAGTTGCTTCCCTTAGGTCTCTTACATCTTGAGGGGTCTTGGGCACAGTGTGGAGCTCCAAGTCTGCTATGCGCTATTGGAGTTGCTGGATTACTTCTTCGAGTTGCACCACCTACTATGGAACTCTCTCTTTGACCTTTACTTTGATGAATGTCACAGAGCGAAGTGCTCTATGAACCATTTCCTTAACTTCGAGTTGCTCAGTGAGAAACTGTTCCTTGCTTTGTTGTAACTGTGATTTTTCTTCATCCCACTATGCTTGCAGAGAAAGATTTTCCCGTTCTGCAACACTGCATTGTTCCTCAAGCTCTTTCTGTACTTGTGCTAAATCCTGGGTGGCTTGTGTTGTCTCTTCCTAAGCTCGTCAAAGGTGATCTTCAACTGTATCATTACCTAGTTCTGATGTTCCTACTGACAGAGGTGTGGTGGAAACTGCGCGGCTAGACTGTAATGCCTGCTACACTCCTTAGAGCTCATCCTTAATCCAACTGAACACCTCCTCCTGCTTATCTTCTTACTTCTCTGTTATCTCCAGTGAAGCATCATTCAGTGCTACGACGATGAAGACGAAGTCGTCTGATGTGAGGGTCATTTCAAATTTGGTCCTGGTTGCTTTCATTTTCTTCCAGGAGGAACGTTTCAGTGGGGAAACCTTCATTTTCTTTGGGGGTTCCTCTTCGTCTCTAGGTGGTGTAACCCTGCCTTTCTTCGGTTCAACTTATGTTCTGTCTATCTCTCCGCCATCTCCTCCTTTCTCTGTTGATATGGAAGCGGTCTTCATGGATGCGCTGTCTAAATCATGGACCCCTTTAGTCTTCTTTATCTTGCTAGGTCTGGGTATATCCGTCACAGTTTCTGAACTATCAACATCGGACATCTCTATAGGGTCCACTGGAACAAGGAGGTCCGCCAACCATTCCTTGGTAATCTCTTCCAAGTCATCCTCCATCAACTTGTAGTACGACTGCAATTGTTGTTTATGCTCATCAGCGCACACTGTGATATAGATGAAATGGCGGTCCGCGCTGAATTTCATCAAGGGCTTGAACCTTTGGAGAGTGTCTAGGGTTATACGAGGCATAGAATAGATGGCTACCTTCAACTGGTTGTAGTAAGTATGGAAGACGGAATTCGACTTCCATTGTTTGTTCATGCCACTAGAGTACCATAGTGTATTGAACTTCACGGCCAGAGGTTCAAATGGCTCGATATGCGGGAAGGTCGCACCTTCCACCATCTCCCATGCGATGAAAGAAATCAGTATGAGAAGCCAGCTGAAGTGGAACTCATATCCTTGATCTTGGGATTCCCTGAAGTCCAGTTCCAGCTGGTTTACGAGGTACTTCGCCCAATTCATTTGTAATCCCTCCACGCACTTCCCTGCGAGATCGAATACAAATCCAGTCACTTGGGTGGGTCGGTTCTTGTGAACTAACTTTCCTGCGATCAGCTGACATGCAAGGTGCACTCTGCCGCTCTCGATAGAGGCTACCTTGTAACCTCGCGTTCCTTTCTCAACATATTCAAAGGTTTCTTTAATACTCTGTGCAAGAGCGCGATCCATGGATTTTCTAGGGTAGAAATCTTGTGGGTCATGGCCTTGCATGCTTAGCCCTATGATCTGATTAATCAATGTCAGATCCACTATGATATGGCAGTTCAACCACAAGTATCCTCCATGGTAGTAGGACAACAATAACTTGACACATGCGTTCACTTCTTGGTGCCTCCCGAAGTGAGGGATATTCATAACATTAAGCAGTATGGACTGTGCAAGGTCCATTGTCCATTGTTGGGGAACTATATTCAAATTCTTTCCCTTGGTTCTAGTCAGATACTTGTGCGAGGCGAGCATGTTGTACACTTTCCTGTCGCCGAGGTTGAAGTCACTAAACTTCAATGCTGCAAGCTTATCCTAGTATGCGCTCACTGCACGTATCCCCTGCGGGAGGTACGAAGTGACCAATTCATATTCAAAGTCTTTGGGCACACTGTCTCAGTTTATGGTGTCGCTCAGGGGTGGTAGATAAGCAAGAAGAATGCTTGGAATTAGCTTAGCATTCGCTAAGTCATTCTTGTTCTTAGTTCGCCTCTCACGAGATGGTCTAGCTCCATGAGCAGTGGATGGGGACACTTGCATTGTTCTCGTAGATGAAGCCTAGATACCTTCAAACATCGACATGGCTTTCTCAGTCATCAAGTCGATCAAAACTTCCTCAACAACTTTCTCTGCAACACTCAATGCTTCTGACATACGCACTTAGGGTGAACAATTCGCGGGTTCGGGGATCAACTTAGACATGGTAATGAGATAAAGAGTGAGAGCACAATGATCACTGTATAAAATTGGCTTAGTCTGTGGGCTCGAATTCTCAATTAGAAAAAGTGTTCTCGGTGCATGGTGCGACGGGATAAATAGGTCACTCGACAATGGTTAGCTTACAACAGTTATGAGCTTCCATTAACTCTTGTTTGATTCGTTATGGCCCGGCCCAATGGTCTAATGACGAACCTTTATTTTTTTTCTACTTGTTCGAAGCGGGATTCGAATGGATATATCGGCCCCAACGACTATATTGATTTGTCCTGGCGAAGTGCCATGTGTTGATGTTTTGATATCCCGACGAAGCTCCAATTCTGCAATTTTTCTTTCTATGAGGTCTCCTCCAGAACCTCCTGTAACTTTTCAGTCTTAGCCTTCTTCTTTCCTAAATGTCAAGCCTTTTTTCCAGTGAGCTTTGTCTCGGTAGTTCTTTTTCCATTCTGATTCTTGTCTTCTGTGGTCTTAGTCACTTCGCATTGTTGAGATTTTTCCCTAGGGTTCTTGGATAATACTTCTTCTTTGTCTAGGATAAGTAATTCAATATTCTATGGATTTTTTATTGTTCTCATAACTTTGACATCTGGGTCACTATCATTAAATATCTTCGATCTACTCTCATGTTCTTCAATCAAGCGTGTGATCCTTCTAGTCATAAAATATTTTAACTCTTTCTTCTTCTGTTCTAAATCTTCTTCTTCTTTTTTTCATCTGGTTTGATCTCTATCAATCCAAGGTTTTCCTATTAACATGGTAAATGGAGCGCGGTTCTCAATAAATTGAATAATCTCAAAATCTTCTTCCATCGAAGTTCCATTGACAGTCATAGGCTTGAGCGAGCCTCCCACACAAGTTTATCAGTTTTCCTCTGAATAGCCCTATTCCTCCTAGTGAAGGGATCATAGCAGGCCTTCCTATAGCTTCCCAAGTTCTCTCTGTCAGGATATTCACTTGTGTTTCCTCATCTAGAACACAGTAAATGTCGAAGTCCCCTATTCTTGCTTCAAGGCACTCTTTGTCTTTAAAGATCCCGGATAGTCTAACATGTTGATGGTCATCCAAGGTTTCTTTCATCTGTAGCAATGCTTGCTTGGATCTTTTCTGAGATTCTGCCATAATTTATAGATATTCCTTATGGTTTTCTTGATTCAGACTCATTCTTTCAAGCTTAGCAATCATTATAGGGCAATCCAGTACTTCATGGTCTAGAGCTTGACAACAGAGGCAACTAGGTCTTCTACCAGGGCAGTCCTTAGCAAGATGTCTTGGTCTTCTGCAACTGTAATAGAGGGTTAATCCTCTCTTCCTTTTAAATGATCCCCAACCTCTTATGTACTGCGCACTAGTATCATGGGGGCTAACCTGCAACAAATTATTTCTAGGATCCTACATCCATTTGTTAGTTCAAACATTCTTTCTATGCATAGGTATAACATATCTTTCACTATTCTTGTCAGATCTATTAATATCAAATCTTATTTCATCTATCAATGCTCTAGATTTCAAACTAGGACAGAGTCTATTAAACAAACCTAGATTCATACTTTTAGAAACAAAAATTTCCACTTATCTTACTTCTACAGAGCATAAAGCTTCCAGATCTTAAAACTTTTAGCTATTCCAACCTTTATTAGAGCACATAGCTTTCATATCTTACCTCTCTTAATCATAAATTCTTACTTTTACCTTTCTTAGAGAACAAAGTGTTCAGATATTTCTTCTTTCCTTCACATCTGACCTTCTTTCTTTAGCACGGAGCTTTATAAATCAGATATAACACTTTTATACATCATTAGCACTAAGCATAAGAAGATCTATCTAACCATCTTAAAGCACTTAGCAAAAAAATACATAAACACATCAAGAAAAGCACAAAGCAAGACAACACAACGTTTATGTGGTTCACCCCCACCCTAGGGCTACATCCACCAACTCTTCTTCTTTATTGTCTTCAGTCAATTGGTTACAAATACAAAGCCATAAAAACCATTACTCCGCACATGACAAAAGATCTATGAAGCTTACTAGATCCTTCTTCCTTGCATTACAGCACAAAGCCTTCCACCGCTTGCACTAAGTTCTGCAAGTCTCTTACAGTCAGGTACAAAGCCCTTACAATTCGCACTAGCACTTAGCATATCATCACATAGATGTACTATTCTCTTCTCTCCCACCACTTTCTCTCTTTCTATATGGCCTAGACGTCTATATATATTACAAAATAGGCCTAAACATAGGTAAACCCATGGGCCAATATCTCATTCTCGTTACATATTCCCATATACCAAAAAGGGGCCCAAAAGGGGGCTGAGATCCCGTGATCTCGGCTTCGTTTTGCGCTCCTCCTTTGACAAGATGTCGAAGTCTCAAAACAGATCAACGTGACCAAGAAACTCCCAAAACTTGGTCAAGGGCTAACACCAAGGCTCTCGTCTCGGTCTTCTGCGGAAAGTCGGTATCTCACGAATAACTGACAAAAGCTTGGGAAAACCCAAGGCTCTTTAAGTTGAGGAGGAGAAAGTGCTAATGGAGGATACAGTCTCCGTGATGGTTCAAATAATGTATCTTAATGGAAAATATATAAGTGGGGGAATGGGATGACCCATTAGGTTGTTCCAATTGAAGGGAACCTCGTCAAGACTTGGAAGGAGAGCGTTCTAGGAAAGAATAAATCTCTCTCGTTCAGTAGGGGGAAGATTTGAAATGTTGATGACATGACTGAAAGGTGCATCATTCTCTTCAGGGAGAGTAGGGTTGACCAGAGATTGCATTGGTGTGGCCACTTCTTCAATTATAGGTTGAAGAGGATGCATAGTAACGGGGGCAAGAGACGCTTCACCCTCGACAAAGGGGGTGGGGTCGGGAGAAGATTGCATCGGTGGAACCACCGGGATGATCAAAGGAGAAGTGGTGTGAGGGGAAACCATGGATGCCTCAGAATCTGAAAGTCTCTTAGGTGAGCCCCACGCTTCTAGTATCCCGGCAGTAGCTGGGCACAAACGAGTAAGGTGACTTCCTTCGCAAGTCCTGCAAAGGAATTTAGGTTTATGTCTGAGACGTCTAGGCTTCTCGATGTAACTAGTAGGGGAAAGAGATTCATCTCATGTATGATGAATAGAGGCAGGAGATTTGACACAGCTACGATTTGGGGTAAAAAGAATGGTTCCCCCAACATAATTGGTAGAGGTTGAGGGCAAGTTGTCGACATAGTTTGTAGAAAAATTCAACCCATCTTCGACGTGACTGGCAGAGGTTGGTGATGGAGCACCAGTATGAATAAAAACGACTAGGATGGTGATAGATTTCATCATTTGATTCCAAGGTCCGGGGAAAGATTGATTCTGAAAAATCGCAGGCCAGGAAGGCTCCTAGTATACCCCCTGTCCCTGTCCAGAAAAGTGGTGGCCAATGTCAAAATGGTTCGAAGAGGTTTGGACGGGCATCATCACCGAGGTATGTGAAGAGACTAAGGTAGGATAAGAATTATTCGATTGAGGATATATGTTGCCCCCTTGTGAAGGGGTCCCATAAAGAGGGTAGCCTGGACCATAAAATTGATTCTCCCCATATGAAAGATCTGGGGGTACTTGAGGACCTGTCATGGAAAAAGTGTTTGAAAGAACTGACATGGCAAATGAAAAATACATGGGTGGGGTGTAATAAGTGGGATAAGCACCCATATGAGTATTGTATCCTGAAGGAGCATAGCTAGAATTAGATCCATAAAGGGGAAGGTTCCAACCTCCCATGGGGGCACGACTCATATCAAACGACGAAGAAGGCATCAAAAACATGGTTCCCCCAGATCCAAGGCTAGGATTTATATATGTGGGCCAGGGATAGGATTGCACGGGGGAAGACATATCACCAGAAAAATGAGTAGAAACCCAAGGTGCGGATTCAACATTGTAGTTATGCATACCATTGTAAAAAGCGGAAGGGTTCGTCCCCATGAAATGGGCAGGCATCATGGAGTGGGTAGCAGTGAATGAGGGAGAAAAAGAAACTCCATTGTCCATCATGATGAAACCCAAAATAGAATCCTAAGGTCAAATAGTCGTCAAAAAGCATACCAAAAAGTTGAACGGCCAATATGCATGCAAATAGGCTAAAGTGGTTGAGTGGCCTCCCTCGCTAAAGAAGGTACGTCTCGTCCAAGAGGGACCTGAGACTCCCTGCTAAAGTTTGAAGGTAACAGAATCAGTTATAGGGGCCCTCGCGGGCTTAACAACCAGTTGGTCAGATCCCCCCGGAGAGGTAATCCTCCATAAAGGTTCTGTGTTATCCGACCCCTATCTAACCCAGGGTACAAGAAGAATAACCTCTGCAAATAACCTTTGAGATACCTAAGTCAAGAAACTAATAAAGCACTGTATAACAGATGCACAGGCGAGCAGTTGTAAGTCTGGATCATCGTATGGGTAGGGTAGCAAAGCCCAAAACCTTGAAAGCACTGCCTCTCACAGAGGTATGGGTACTAGTAAGATCCCCAAATACAAATAAATCCATAGAAATATCTCTGACGCTAGGTGAGTATCCAGGGGTTATCCCTTCAACTAACTGCGAGCGACCTCGTGATTAAATCTGGTGTGAGCTGAGCCTCCTGATATTACCAATTATACAATGGACTTCTCTACTCCTTGTCTCAGACACATATGTTGATTTAATTGCCTTGGAGAATTATTTCAAGGCACTAAATCCTAGACTAGTTTGTGCACCCTAAAAATAAAATCGTGACTAATCAATTTTAGTTTAAAGCATAAATTGTATTGGTCATGATTACTCAAAAGGGTATGGAAGCAAAACTCATGATGTTATGACTCTGCAAAAAAATGAATATGAATATAATGCAAAGTCTATCTCTAACTTTTCAATGAATGATATGCTAATAAAAGCAGTGCAATTTTCAATTTCAACTCTGCAATTCAGAAGTAAAATGCAATCTTTCACTAAATGAACTAAGCTGATGATAAAGGTTCAAATAAAAAAATGTTAACCAATGCAAAATGCCTATTTTTTTGTATTTTCAATATATTAAAAAGAAAGTGCATGGACTATAAAGCAACCTGATATATAAATTCTACTGTGTATAAATGAAATAACTCAAGCAAAACACCAAGCAACCAAGAAAAAAGCCCAAGGCTCAAGGACAAACAAGGATGAAAAACAAAGAGAAAGACTACGCCCAAAAATACAACTCCCAACAGGTTTCCCGTCAACCCAGAGAAGCTTAACAGGCACTACAAAGATCTAAGAAGGCTCAACAATCATCAAATCCCACCCAGCAATCTCTAAACCAAGCAAACAAGCAAAGAGAAGTGATATACGTGATTGTTCAGGAGAACAGGGCGTATATACGCATCCTACAATGAGATAGCAAGCGGGTATGCGCAACTGTCTGAGAAAAAGGAGTGTATATGATTTAAAACAAGGCCAGGCAAAGGAAAGAAGGCTGAAAACTCAGACCCAGAGTGAACATAATCTGTCAAGCAATGATACGACAAGAAACACAAAGGAAAAAGAGCAATGCAAGAAGAAAAAGTACTTCAACCCTTAAAAGGAAGATATCTCCCCAGTGGAGTCGTCAATTCTGTTACGAGGAAAAAACTCTCTATGGCCAAGGGTAAACCACAACAGACAGGTATGAATGCAGAAATCAACTCAATTCCAACATATGCTATATGAACTAATGTGCAAGATAAGAAAGAGGCCTATCTCGATCCAACATTTGATGATGTTCCACCGTTGAGCACTTCGACCCAAAGCTTTATACCTGCAATAAGTTCTTAACAAACGAGCAAAGAAAGTATATAATGATGATATAAATGGGTTAGCACATCAGATAGCATAATCCATTAATGAACATTACAAACACGCCCATAGATAATAATCATACATTTGCAATATACCAATAGGACGGGAAAGGAGTATTTCTATTAATAATTGATCAGCAGAAGTGACAACATTACAGACTTCTGTGTTGGCATGGTTCGAAACCAAGAAACCAAGTTCCTTCCAACTAGGCCTCCACCAAATGCAAGCTCATAGGCAATGAGGTTCTCTCAATAATAGGAAAAGAGCTTGGGGGTTGAACACTGTATTCAGACTTGAGGGACAAAGGGATGCAAACTCAATACGAAGCATTTTCTTCAGAGTAACTTTGCTCTCAAAGTTGAATGCTTTCTCCTCTTATCCATAGCTCGGAATTGTGCTTTAATAGCCTTTAGAATGCAACCGAAGGGCCGAGTCAGAACGTTTCCAATATATGGAAGGCCAAGGATTAGAGATCTCCTGTCATGACATGGGAATCCGACTTCATTTTTGTATTTTCTAGCACAAATCCTGATGTACGCGGGCTATAGTGGAGTAGCCAGCGTATACGCATATTGCATAGCTGATAGGGAGCGTATATGTGGAAAAATGTATTTTTTGGCTCTGGATTCATAAAAAAAAGATGACAATTCTACATAGGGAAATGGAAAAAGGCCCTATGTGCAAGATAGTGATGGTGAGGCAAATCTTGCTATGAAACTTATTGAACTTCATGGATGTAGGTACTTGTCGTGTCGTCACTCAATGTTTTCTTGCTATTTTTCATACTCAATATCATGCATTGTGACCAGGCATAAGAACTTATTCCTTAATCTGGTTGTATTCTCTCTCCTCGCAAACTTATCAGGTATGCCCTCTAAGATGTTCATCTTGACTAGATTGATCTTTGTCATGCGTCTGGTTAGCATCGATCTCCTTTTACCATTTTTTTCTACTTGTGACGTTGATTTTTCGCATGACATGTTGTATTTTCCCCTTGATCACTCTCCATATCAAGAATTGTAATCTTAGTATTATTGATCGTCATACAACCTAGCTAGTTGCCTTGACACCTGGTTACTTGAAACATACTTGGCATACCTTATTCATATTTTGTCCCCTATGTGCAGAAACCTGACTAGTGGAACCATGATGGGCATGGAACCTTGACTCATGTGTACTTTGGCCTATTTCCTAATTTGTATTTGTATTTTTGTATATATATATTTATTTTATTTTTAATTTTATTTAATTTTATTTATTATTTATTAATTTTTGTATTTATTTATTTATATTTTATCATGGTTTTTCCCCATGGTTTTCCTTAAAGTTACAATAGATATTTATTTTTACATGGGGTAAATAAAGTTCACTTTAAAAATGTTTTTTACATGGGTCAAATATGTTTTTACATAGATAAACTATTTGTTTCACATGAATAAATTATTTGTTACATGTGGTGTTTTCCATGAAACCTAAGGTGTAATATGTACATCGTCAATTTTCTCACATATTTGTAAAACTAGACTAGAAACAATTTAACCATATATATATATATATATATAGTCCTAGGTTGTACATATTCATTTTATTTTTCTCATTTAATTTAGTTTTTATTTTAATTTCATTTTGTTATTTTAAATGTTTTCATTTATCCCTCACTTATTAAAATTCAACATAATATCTCATGATACCTCCCCCAGGTTTCTCCCCATTGGTCATCACATTTAATTCATGGTAAGTTCCATGAGAAATTACCATTTAAGACAACCTTACAATTTTGTAGGAATCTTGTCCTCCTCCTCTCCTGAATCCCTTGGAATAGCATTACATGATTATTTTAATATGCCCAAGTGTAAGCCATAAGGGAATCAACCTTAGCCTTATTATATTATTATTTAATGGGTCATCGGAATGGCTCATCGAGAGAGCTCATCAGAGCATCCCATTGGAATCAACCCTCCTTGCATGTCCCGACCAGGGTATTTTGACGATCCTAAAGGAGGGGGGATTAATATATTGTATTAATGTTATACCCATGGAAAGCTTACGTTGTCGGAGCTTACCATTGGATTTACCTCAAGAAAATTCTTCCCCCTTTTTGAAATCTCATTCTCGAACTACCTTTAATATGATTTTAATACTATACCAAGACTTACCATCGTGGTGTGATTAATTTACTATATTAATGTTTATGTTGGTTAACTTCTTCTTGGGCTGACCCAGGTTCTGATCTCAAACAGGTTTCCAACAAAACCCTCAAAACTATCATCCCTCTTGGTAAACCATAGGGAAACGTTGCACATAAGGTGCATAGCGCAGTCTCACTTGAGATAGTTTTTATGGGGGACTGCAATACTCAGGGGTTTGCAATCTAAAAATGAGTGGAGATTTTGGTTGGGTTATTTCATTCTTATGCATTATCCTTGTTAATCATTCATCTACTTCTATGATTTATTCATCCTTAAACCTATGCATGCATGCTGATATAGCACTTTAACCATTCATTATTAAGCTAAGTAAATCATTCATTAACAATCACATAGAACAAAGGCTTATCGTGGTTCACCCCCTCCTAGGGCTATGTCCACAAAGATCTGGCTTCTTTTCTTATTTATTTATTTGGCTGCAAAATCTTGTGCCACTCACATTACATCTTTAGTAATACAATCAAAAGGAGGGAAAGTACCCTCTATGAAGCTGACTGGATCACCCCAGGTTCATCAGCCTATGACCTACCCCTCAAGAAAAACTTGTTTGACCCTTCCACAAAACTTATTACAATCAATAGCTTCCCAACCAATTAACTCTCAATAATTAACCATCTCCTTTTTTTAACCTAGACCTCCTAAGTCCTTATTTATAATACTTTATAGGATTATAGCCATTACAATCTTTGTCAAAAAACCTAACCCTGTCACAGTTAGGCTTGTATACTTTCACGCCACGTTGTTTTTCCTCCTGCATGTTGCTTTTCCTTCTTTCTCTGCATGTTGCTTTCTTCCCACTTGTTGCACGCACTCCAAATTAGGTCTTTCCCCAAAATAGATCTTTCTCCAAAAATAGGTCTATGCCCAAAATAGCCCTGCACCCAATAGGCCCCCAACACTGACATGTGGCTCGTCCCGAGCCACTCAAGTGGTGCGCGCTCCCTGTATAGCCTTTTCCAAGATGTGCAACTTCTCTACTAGCTCTTTTCCTTTTTCCTTCACCTGCATAGCTTTATCTATTAGCGCCCAGACTATCTTCATTGGTATATGTTCCTGTAGTAATGTTGCGCTCTCTAAATGTACATGTGTCATGATTTTCTTATCTTCCTCCAGTTGTGCGATCATCTCTGTTGCTTGTTCCTGGAGGGGCTCCAACTGGGCTTGTCTTTCTTGCTTATTCGTCTACAATGTCTTTAACTCTATCTGCAGAGTCTTCACTTCTCGGGTGCCCTTCAAGCGCTCTATAATGCTCATGGATTTTTGTCGTTTCTTTAAATCCTATATGGAAACGTTGGTTTTCTCCTCTTGTTGGTCCCATTGCTGAACCTTTTCATCCTCTTCCAAAATGGTCCAAATCTGCATAGTTTTGTCGAACAGTTCTGCGACTTTCCTTGCTTCCTTTGTCATCTCTTCTAGCTGGAGTGCGGATTGTTTTTCTCTCTGTTCTCGAACCTCTGGAGGATTTGTAGGATTAAGTATTTATTTTAGCTCCTCGATTTCCTACCTATATCCCTCAATCGTCTCTGAAATTATTTTTATCTTTTCTTCTGCACTCCTCTCTGGTGCTTGCGCGCTATCTGGGATGCAGTTGTATACTGTTGTTAACCCATGCTCTAGCTTGTCATCGTGTTATTTTTCCTCTTTCTCTAAGGTCAATTGGTCGTAGGTGATTTTTAAAATTTATACGACTCCCCTACCCACCTCTAAGTTAGTGGCATCAGCATGGGATATGGATTGTATTTCTTGCATTATACTAGCCTGGAGTCCATATAGTTCCTTGGTGGGTATTTGCGCCATGACTACCTCAAATTGGTCAATTTCCCCCATGGGTTTATGCGCAGTCTCTTGATCCATTCTAACCATTTTTCATGTGACTGTGAATGTATCCATGCCTTGTACTAATAGCTGAATTTTCTCCTCTCCTTATTTCTGCGTTGGGGGTCGTTGTGTATTTTCATATTGTTGTGTTGTGGCCTGTGGTACTGCATGACTCTGTAATTGTTATAGAGATTCATGTAATTCTATGAGTTTAGCCATGATCTCTTCTCTTTGTGCCTCTGCAACGTGGAGCACCTCTTTGCCCCTGTCCTGGACCTTGTCTGCGACAAACTCAACATCATCCTCTGTTAAGGTGATGACTGGGTCTTCTTGGTATACTTTCTCTTTTTTCACGCCTCCTCTACCTTCGTTGTCTTCATTTTTGTATGTGGGGTTTGTGCCCCACCTCATTCCACTGAAATTTGGTGTCCTTGTTATCACTGAAATTTCGTCCACAAATGGTTACAAGAATCCAGTAGCTTCAAACAGTTATGAGGTCACCCATGGACCAAAAATACCACAAAATCATTTCCAAAAGGTCCAAAACTATACAACCAGTGATAAAATTAAGGTGTGTTGTGACTACACAGGGCACGCGTGCACATGCGCTATCCAGAAACGCACGAAAAGCGCACATGCGCATGATGCGCGACTGTGGTCACTAAAAGCCACACACATCTGAGAATGGCGCATTTATGAGATTGGTTGGCCTCCCACCCACTTCTGGTTCAGCTTCCAAGTTGATTTTACATCCAAATCTTGGCTGAATCCGACTGGGTGGCTGGTCAAAAACCTAAAAATGCCCTAAATAGCCTCTTTTCACACTACAAGATGGTTGCACAATACCTCAAAGTGGTGCTATAAAACAAAGCCATGGGTGCACTTCATTTTCAAGGAATTCATTTGCAAGGTTATGCTGCTACTATCCTCTTGGAGAACCCTCTTTCCTCATAAAGAGTATACTAGCATCATTACATTGGGAAATCCATCTCACCTCTTGAGTGGACTAGCTTGGGATTCTTTCACCATTTCTTTCAAAGTTGTAAGAAGATCTTAGTTGTGAGGGTCCAAGAGCCCTCCCTTGGAGGAAGAAGGGACCCAAAGTCCTCTTTCTTCTTGGTGTTTTCTTTCACTAACATAATCCTTGCCATTGGTGACAAGAGTCATATTGGTTTTTTGTTCTTATGTCCTTATGCTCAATAGTTTAGTTGTTCTTTTATTTCTTAGTTTAATTCTTAGCTTGTTCTTTTATGTTTCTTTTTCTAACCCTTTCCTTTACAGTTGTCTTGCTTAGCTAACCCAACTAAGCTTGTAAGCACCTCCGTTTTGCTCACTTAGGTGACGAAAGAGGCGCAACAGTCCCTCTTTAACAATTTTTCCATTGGAGTAGTAATATGCGCATACCCCTTTATAAATTTCATGCATGTAATAACCTGTATGTCCCAGCATTTCTCTTAACTAGTGAACTGACTTTGGTGGTGATAAATTCACAATGACTTTAATCTTAGTAGGGTCAACCAGTAATCCATGTTTACACACTATATGTCCCAACAATATCCCAAAAGGTGTACCAAAAATGCATTTCTTGATGTTTAATGATATCTAACATTGCCTACATCTTTCCAACATTAGTCTTAACACTTCTACATGGTCTTTCAAAAGACTGTATACAGTCCAGTCATCCGGATATACTTCTAGAAATTGATGTATGAATTCCTTAAAAACAGCTATGACTACCCTTGAAAATATAATTGGTGCATTCTTCAGTCCAAATGGCATGATTGTATATTTGTAGGATCCCCGTTCTGTAGTCAAAGTTGTCTTATACCTGTCCTCTGGAGCTATTTTGAGTTGATGGTAACCTGAGAATCCATCTATGAATGAATATGCTTCCTAGTCTCCCACATTTTCTAAGACCTCATATGTAAAAGGGGTAGGGAAAGGGTCATGTAAGCAAGCATCATTGAGTTTATATAGGTCTACACAAATACTTATCCCCCTTTACTTCCTTTCCTGGACTACCATGGGTCTGATCCATTCATATTCCTCTACTAATTCTATAATGCCAACTTCCAACATTTGGTCAATTTTTGCTTTCACTTTCTGCTTATACACTGGATTCAGTTTGTAAGGTATTTGTCTGAAACGTCTAGCCTCAGGTTTGAGGAGTATCTTCATCTCAGCTAGCTCCCCTGCTATGTCTTTCATCTCTATAAAGGTTGTTGGAAGCATATCATTGTATTCACGCAGTAAATATGTTATTTTTTCTAATGTTTTCTCACCCCAATAGTCTCCAATACTTGTCAATTTAGGATTTCCATTCATCCCAATGTTGAATTTATTAAATTTGATCAGTGCAGAAAATGCCTCTGAATCCAAAGATGGACCTTTCATCTCTCTCTCCTTCAATCTTTGTAATCTGAATGTTATGCGGATCATATTCATATGGTGCTTCTTCTTCGACATTATAACATGAGAGTAACTATTTGACTGTCTTTCTGTTATGTTGTTGATATTCTGTTATGATTTCAACCTCTGGTTCATCAACAAATATCACTCCCCTTATCAGCTTCAACATTGAATCAATCTTGGGGTTCTCATGCTCAAATGAGAAGGTTAATACAAAATTCTATTGTAATCATGTCCATTCTATAGTGCCTCTGCGCATCTCTTGGTCTATGTACCAGTTCCCTGGGATCCTTTCCAATGTATGAATAAAGTGATGAGGCCATTATTCTGGAGGTGTCATCCTCCATTGTGTTCTGCACTTCTCCAAGTGTTCAACTAGTGTTCCTTTCCCATCATACTTCTGCACTGTATAGCTCCCCTGTTTTGCGCCAAATCTAAAGCGCAATAGTCGTTTACACTGATACCAGTCCCGAATTGTTTCTTTGTGTGCACCCCACCATCTTGCAGGTGTTGCATTGAGTGTAATATATAGGGATAAGAGCCTATGATTTTCTAACACTTCCTCTTCATATTATTTTATCAAGTATTCCTCTAAGTCATTTATCTCATGAAAACTGAGAAGTTCCCTTATCTATGTACCAACCCATCTTACTGCATGGTCTATTCTTGCGCACCTCCTTGTGGAAACTTCATGTAATCGTTGTTGTCAATTCTCAAAACTCATGTCTAAGTCAGAAGCACATGATGTAATGCTTTTCCAGCTGAGTACCCCATCTGCAGTTGAGTTTACATAATCCTCTTCTCGCGCAATGGTTCTGTACAACTGGTTTATTTCTTCTAAATCCATACAAGTCGCCTCTACAAACCTTTCTCCTTCTGAAGGATCCAATGGTGCAATGATTCTATATTCACCTGATTCAACAGTCATTTTTCTTTTCTTCAGGTTGATTATAGCCCGATTATTGAATGCCTAGTCCAATCCAAGTAATTTTGGGTAAGGTGGTATGCCATCTACTATCTCTATCACTTCAAAATCTTCCATAGTGTGCACTCCATCCAAGTCTATTGTCACACCTTTAAGTCTTGTAATTGGTAACACTCTGTGTTGATTTGCTAGTTTCAACTGGACAGGTGAATAACCTAATGTGGGTTCTTCCATACACTTCCATGTCTTCTTAGGTGAGACATTTACTTCAGAGCTTAAATCTAGTATAATATCTCCCATGTTGAAATCCCTAATGTTGGCATTCAGTCTGAACTCTCTGCTTTTCATTCTTCTGGTATGGAGATGATTGATTGTTTTATGCTCTAAATTCCCTTCTACTGTGTTGCATCTTTCTAGTAGATTTTGTAAGACCTTAACATATGATGGATCTTTCAATAACTTAACACAGGATTACAGAAAAGTCTTGATACTTACTTTCTCTAAAGGTTGTCCTTTACTGGTATGGTCCATTGAAGATGGCATCTCGTACATTGGTGGGTTCTGAGTTTGTTGTGTGACTGATGTAGACGCAACATTCTTCTTGAGAAACTCATGTCTAGCCTCCTTAAAAGTTTCATTTTCTTTTCGTGCGTCAAATTGCTTATGTGGCTCAGTATTCTTCTTAACCCATTGATGTTGAGCTGGATCTTGTTTTGTTGCATCATCTCATGTCTTGGATCCTCTTCGAGTGACTATATTGATGTTTCTCTCATCATCATTGGCTTCTACAGAAATCCATTGGACATTCTAGTTGTTCTGGTTCCTTTTTTCCTGGATCTTTCCCAAGAGTGTTGGGAAGTCTTCTATGTGATGGTCTATTGTGCGATAGTACATACATGTCATCAGTGGAAGTGGACAATCCCTTGCATAATTTCCTGGTTGTTGGCAGTTGTGGAACACTATTGGTCCTCTGACTCGTCCAAATCCTCCTTTGTCTCGTCCTCCACCTCTGTATCCACCTCGATCTCCTCGTGGTGTGTTATATTGGGGTACCTAGTTATATTGTGTGGAGTTATACTATGGTTGCGCATTATTGTACTGCGGTTGCGCATTGTTGTATTGTGGCTATGCATTGTTGTATGGTGGTGGTACCTAGCAGAAATGAGGTGCAGCTTGTCTTGTCATCATTTATTCTTGCACCCTATAAGTGTGTGAAGTTTTTTCTCTCATCAGATTCATCGTTCTATAATCCTTATCATCATGACCCATTGATTTGAAAAACTTGCAATATGAACTTTTTGGTATTGTCTTATACTTTTGCATCATTGGACAATGATATGGATCATACCCATGCATCTTAAAAATATTGCACCATGGTCCACCTATTGGCAAGGGGTTTGGCACCCATGTTTCCATGTATTGGGCAAACGTTGGACATTCGTTCTTATGGTGTCCTTCTTTCCTACATAGTGTACACCACATCGCTTCTCTTTTTTCTTTTCCCTTATTCTGGTTAAGTTGAAATGTTAGATTCTTCAAATCCTCCTTCAACTCCTCTATTGCTAGATTTTTCTGTTGATATTGGTTATCTTCCAGTTGTAGGGTTTCCTGCAGAGCCTATGCCTGAGTTTGGAACTTCTGTTGTCTTAAAGGATACTTGAAATGTCGTAACAGTGAGTTCACAAATAAGTGTCTATGTTTCATGTCAGTAATTGCATATTTTAACTTACCTTTCAGATGTTTGAACCTATGATCAATCTCCCAAACAAACTCACCTGGTTTCTTCCTGATTTCAATCATTTCATTCATGTACTGGTCTCTTAGTGTGATAGCTAACTGCACGAGATTTTTATCCTCATCTATGATCTTCTTTACTTCCCAGATATTCTCACAAATGAATGAGTTATTTTCAGGGTCCTATGATGCCTCTCCCCGAAATTATGGTAATTTGGTCGTGGGATCATGTCCTGCCATTTTGAATTGTGTTGAACTACTACCTCTGCATGGTGTAGATAATTGACTATTACTTCCTCAACTTGATCCCCCAGTTGATTTTCCTTCATTGGATCCATGTCTTGTTGTTGTTCTTCCACTAAAATTCGATTGTCTAAAGGTTGGTGTTCTTTCTGATGTATTAGTCACACATGGGGCTGTAGGTTCCACACTGATGGTGATATGGATTGGAGTTATGTCTTATGTTCCTAACCCTGGACCTCGTGTTTTCCTTTCATATGTTGCATGCAGGATTTCTTCAATCTGGTCCACATCTCGAAGATCCTCTACATCTTCTTCATTGCTCGCCAAGATTTCTCTATCGGCTATGGCTCTCTTCTTGTTATTCATTTTATATTGGTAGGGTATTGCGCTACGCGTCTTTCTAGATTTTTTCAGTATCTGCTTTATTTGATCTTCTTCCATGATGATTGGATATATGGTCTCCTTATTCTTTCCCTTATCCATCTTCATGTCCATATATCAACCTCATGTTAGTGTTTTCCCCCTTCCCCAATGCACGCAGGGAAGTTTAGCTATCTGATTCCACGGTGATCATGTCATCGTCATACAATAAAATCTTAATTGAAGTATACAATGATCTGATGTACCTACCTCTGGAACCCTTTAGAAAATCATGCCCTGCTACGGTGTAGAACTTTGTAGTATCTACTGCAAATTTAGTGATAAACCCTGCAACAATATTATATAACCAGAAATCTACTTGGCACTTAAATTTGTTATTAACTTGTTGTAATTGTGCGATCTCCACAGGATTCTAGTCCAGTTGTCTGATCTAATTTGTAGGGTGGTTATCATTTAACCTCAATACCCACTCCTGCAACAAATGTGAGAAATCACAGAAAAATACCTCATGCAAGTCGCTAAACATGTATTTGTCGATATATTTGTGTAGTGTTAACTTAGGGTTTCTATTGTCCTTTTGTGCAAATTCAAGTTCTTTTGTTTTCAACCATCTTTCAATCTCCACCTTCGTTGGATTTCATGGCCTGAACATTCCCTTCTATACTTTCATCCTTCGCTCGTTTATTCCATGGATCTCGTCCACTCAATCCGGTGCAGTTCCAGCCAACAATAGAACCATTTGTTGATTAACTTCTTCTTGGGTTGACCCATGTTCTGATCTCAAACAGGTTTCCAACAAAACCCACAAAACTATCGACTCTCCTGGTAAACCAAAAGGCAACACTGCGCATGGGGAACTGCAATACTTAGGTGTTTCCAATCTAGGAAGGAGTGGAGATTGTGGTTGGGTTCTTTCTTCCTTATGCATTATCCTTGTTAATCATTCATCTATTTCTATGACTTATTCATCCTTAAACCTATGCATGCCTGGTGATAGAGTTATTTTAACTATCCATTCTTAAGCTAAGTAAAGCATCCATTAACAATCACATAGAACACACGGTTTACCGTGGTTCACCCCTTCCTAGGGCTATGTTCACAAAGATCTGGCTTATCTGCTCTTTTATTTATTCCGCTGCAAAATATTTCCCCGCGTGCATTACATTTTCAGTAATACAATCAAAAGGAGGGAAAGTACCATCTGTGAGACTGACTAGATCACACCAAGATCCTCGACCTATGACCTAACCCTCAAGACAAACTTGTTCGACCCTTCCACAAAAATTATTACAATCAGTAGCTTCCCAACCAATTAACTCTCAATAATTAATTGAAATCTCTTTTTTTTTAACCTAGACCTCCTAGGTCCTTATTTATACTACTTTATAGGCTTATAGCCCTTACAATCTTTTTCAAAAACCCTAACCCTATCACAGTTAGGCATGTTTGTCTACCCGCCACATTGTTTTTTTTCTTGCATGTTGTTTTCCTTCTTTCTCGCATGTTGTTTTCTTGTCACCTGTTGTGCGCGCTCCAAAATTAGGTCTTTCCCCAAAATAGATCTTTCTCAAAAAATAGGTATGTGCCCAAAATAGGCATGCGCCCAACAATTTATATCATTAGAAGACTTTGTCGTCGAAAGTCACCGTCGGGGAATTTACTAAGACTTACCACTTCCGACCACGACATCCCGACGACCCATTGGAATTGCATTATTTTAATATTTAATTTTGGGGAGTGTGCACATATCAAAAATATTATTTTAATATTAGTTATAACCCATTAGAGATATGTGTCGTCGGAAGCTTAGCCATTGGAGTAAGCCTAGTCCATCAGAGAGGGCATGCAACAATCATTCTAATGAAAAAGACTTTGGGTTGGCGAATTTCATTCCAACGACGAAGAATTTGGGTTGTATTTCATGTGGGTGGGGGGATACTTTATTATTTTTAAATTTATTTCTAGTAATTTCTAGTAATTTCTAATTTCACTTGGGTTGGGGGAATATTTTATTATTTTTAATTTACTTTTAGTAATTTTTTATTTTCACATAGAACTGGGGGTAAATTTATTAATTTTTGTTTATTAATTGTAATTAACGTAGGACATTTTAATTAATCTCTTATTTCATTTTTTTATTATTTTCTTAATTTCTAGAATGGTAATTGGCTAAAATAAAATTACACGCCCCATGTCCTATGTCTTCCCCGGGTTCTTATAAAAATCATCTAAAGGGGTTAAAACTATTTAAACCACTCAATATTGAATTCTATTATGCATGTGAGATTTTTATTTCCAGGTTAAGGATCAACAACCCAGATTCACCCATAGGCATAATCAAGGGTTGATGAGCATCGTTTTTCAAATGGACATATCTTGAGATGCAAGTGTCAAAATTGATCATGTGATACCTTGTTGGAAAGGTGTCGAGACAATGAATGTGTTGGAAATATTTAGACTGAAACATTAACAAAAAAACCTCATAAATCATAGAAAACAACAGATCGTGAATTTGAAGGGTGTTACGAGGGAAAAACTCTCTATGGCCAAGGGTAAACCACAACAGACAGGCATGACTGCAAAAATCAACTCGATTCCAACATATGTTAGATAAACTAATGTGAAAGATAATAAAGAGGCCTACCTCGATCCAACATCTGATGATGTTCCACCGTTAAGCACTTTGACCCAAATATTTATACCTGCAATAAGTTCTCAACAAACAAGTAGAGAAAGTACATAGTGATGATATAAAGGGGTTAGCACATTAGATAGCATAATCCATTAATAAACATTACAAACATGCCTGTGGATAATAATCATATATTTTTAAGATACCAATAGGACAGGAAAGGAGTATTTCTATTAATAATTTATCAACAGAAGCTACAACATTACAGAGTTCTGTGTTGGCACGGTTCGAAACCAAGAAACCAAGTTCCTTCAAACCAAGTCTCCACCATTTCAATCCTCCACCAAAATCAAGCTCATAGGAAAGAGGAAATGAGGTCCTCTCAAAAATAGGGAAAGAGCTTGGGGATTGAACACTGTGTTCAGACTTGAGGGACAAAGGGATGCAGACTCAATATGAAGTAATTTCTCCAGAGTAACTTTGCTCTCAAAGTTGAATGTTTTCTCCTCTTTCCCATAGCTCAGAATTGTTCTTTTATAGCTTTCAGGATGCAACCGAAGGGCCGAGTCAGAACGTTTCCAGTATATGGAAGGCCAAGGATCAGAGATCTCCTATCATGACATGGAAACCCGACTTCATTTTTGTATTTTTCGGCACAAATCCCGATGTACGTGGGTTGTAGTGGAGCAACCAGCGTATACGCATCTTGTATAGCAAATAGGGAGTGTATATGTGGAAAAATGTATATTTTTTGCTCTAGATTCATCAAAAGGGATGACAAGTCTAAATAGGGAAATGGAAAAAGGCCCTATGTGCAAGATAGCAATGGTGAGGCAAATCTTGCTATAATAGATGCCCCCTAATGTGTGATATCATAGGAGTATTTGCGATGGCCGAAATACATTATAAATAACCCAGAAGTGGAGTGGTAGAGAACCAACTGGACGAACTCAATTGCTCATTACATTCTGTACTGACTTTGCATACATGGCTACCAAGAATACACTGCAGATCCATGTGGAAAATATACCAAACAAGTGTCTGTGGCCATGAATAGGAAAATACAAATGCGGTTGCATGCCAAAAGTTGTCATAGTCACGAACAAGGCCCAGTGAAACTAGTCTCAAAATCAATCTGAAGATATTTGTATACCATGGAGTACAATCTAATCTCCCATGATCACTGAAGTCGAATAGTTGTTGGTCCATGAAAGGGAAGCAACCACTCAGGAAATTTGTGGCCACATAGTGATTTCTTCAAGTATTCTACACTATCCTCTAAGGGTGCAAGTCTACATTATGTGAATAAAGGAGTTGAGGTCGAACATAATGAGACATCGTTTGATTATCGATCATTGAGGTATATCGTTAACAAACGTGAGACAGCCTATCAATAATGAAAGTAGGTATCAAGGCACCGAGTACATTCCTACAAGTGTGAATAAAGGAGTCGAGGTCGAACACTTGAGGAATCCATTGCTCAGAAGACATTGATGTATTCCCATTTGTCAATGGCGAGAGAGCCTGCCACTAATGACTGCAAGCCTCAAGGTACTCATAAAACTCTAGGTCCCATATCCAGAATAAATGAGTTGAAGTCGATGGAAAGAGACCTTCTGAAAGGAGATCATTAAGGCATCTCTCATCAGTCAGCACGAGGAACAAAACAGGAGCTTCATGATTTGGTGGAGATCGGACGAAGAAAATGTTCATGAACCAATGACCCTGTCCATCTTTCATGTGTGCCAAATTCAAGCAAGACATGAAAAATACCCTTTGAATAGAAACCAATGATGAAAATTGCTGACAAAGGAAAGGATACCACCAATAAGGCTAATGGCATCCAAGAAACGGCATGAATCCCAAAGTGTGAATAGATGTCTTGCCGTCGAACACAAGGAAAACCACCCAGTCAACGACCAATGATGAAATGTCGATTGTTGGGTTCAAGGTGACCTACCAATGATGAAAGTAGGGCCAGGGTGCATTATAAGACCATAGTATCATGTGATTCTGAGACAAATTGAGGGTATGGCTAACATGCAAAGTCAAGAGTTCTAAGGGATGGCCGACAAAGGTTGATAGACTTCCTTTGAATAAGAGCATAAGACATGTGGTAGACTCTGGCAGCATAGACTCAATGATATAACTATTAGATGCAGAAGGCATCAATAATGTTCTCTATAAGGACTGGAAGAGTAACCAGTCGGTAGAAAAAACTCTGTAACGAGATCAACTTCCTAAGGCCATGCTAAACCCAAAATTATGATGACATGATGACTCAATAATTTTATTCTCTATTCAAACGTGACACGACTGCTGTCGATTATAATATAGTACTCCCTTCCCGCCCGTCTTTTTTTGTTTTTTCATAACAAATGAATGCTATGATACAAAGGAGGAAACGAGTGTCACAAGTAAGCAAAACTAGTTCCAGCAGTGGAACGTACCTATGCTCAATGCAAGGAAATGCATGTGGGAGATGGACACTCGGGGTGATGTTCCCTCCAGGGTATAGGGTGTCAAATTGCGAAAGATATAAACAAGGGTCTTCTTGGTTGAGGATGCAAAAATTGCTTAGGCAACGGTTTATAATGCAAAGTGAGAATCGGCTAAAGGCTTACTACTGCAAGCGTGGGCATGAGATGCAATCACAACTTAACGCCAAAAAATATCATTTTTTATGTCTTTTAGTCTACTTGGAGTGAAAAGGGGGTAAACTTGTGCCAAATAGATGTCTTTTCAAATCCAATTTATGAGTGTGAAAAAGACAAGTTCACTCGGAAATATTTTCTATTTTTGATAACGAGTCGGAAAAGGGCTTAACTAAGACTCATGACCTTTCAAATCCAATTTAACGAGTTTGAAAGGGAAAAATCGCTCGGCAATCTTTTCATTTTTTAGACGAGTCGGAAAAGAGCTTAACTAAGACTCGTTAGGGAGATTCTAGGCGGCAAGTCATGGGGGAGGCCAAGTCTCCCGTGCGGACCTTCTGTGGAATGTCAGTATCTTACGAAGAACTGACACAAGCTTGGGAAGACTCGAAGCTCTCCAAGTCGAGGGAAAAGTGTTAACAGAGGTTATCGTCTCCGTGTTATATTGGATAATGTATCTTCTTAGAAAAGACATAGGTGGAGGCATTGGATACCCCACAAGACCATCCCAATCAAAGGGAACCTCGTCAAGACTTGGAGGGAGAGAACTTGGGAAGAGTAAAACTCTCTCTTGTTCAGAAGGTGAAGTACTGGAAATGCTAATGACACGGCATAGAAGGTATAGAACCAGAACTAGAAGAGCGGAAGCGACCAAAAATTGCATTGGCGGGACCATTTCCTTAGACTTGTCACTCTCCAAGAGAAGAGTGGGGTCAATCGAATATTGCATCGATACGGCCACTCCCTCAACCATTTGTTGAATAGGATGTGAGACAACAAGGTCAAGAGGTGCATCACCCCCAAAAATAGGAGTGTTGTCGGTTGAAGATTGCATCGACACGACCGTTGGTTGAACAAGATGCGAGACAACAATGTCAAGAGACGCATCACCCCCGAACATAGGAGAGGTGTTGGTTGAAGATTGCATCGAAATGACCATAGGTTGAATGGGATATGAGACAACAAGGTCAAAGGAAGCATCAACCCCTAAAGGAAAAGGGGTGTCAGTCGAAGATTGCATCGACGTAACTATTGTATCAACCAAAGAAGGAACAAAATGTTGTGAAACCATAGATGCCTCAGAACCCGAAGGGCCCTTAGGTGAGCCCCACGCTTCCGGTATCCCAACAGTAACAAGACACAAACGAGTAAGGTGAATTCCTTCACAAGTCCTGCAAAGGAATCTAGGCTTACATCTGAGACGTCTAGGCTTTTCAATCATATGAATGTCCCTAGCATAACTTGCAGTGGCTAGTGACATGCTCCCAGAATGACTTGTAGAGGCTAGTAGAAAATCTCCAACATGACTCTCAGAGGTTGGCGATGGATCCCCAAC
>JASDQU010373747.1:159391-174073 GCA_032191745.1 Picea mariana | reverse complement strand
CAGGCCTTTCATCTTGGAGGTTTATGGAGTCTGTGAGAGGATATGAGGCTTCGGATTTCAGCAGCTCAGAGAAGCGTTTTTTGAAGTCCCCATATTTGATTAGCTCGATGAGGGGCACAGGAATTCTGATCTTTTGAATCTCATGTTCGAAATTGAAGGAAGACATAAGCTTTGGGATTTCTCTAATTTCCAGAACCTGATTATGGACAATGGGAGAGAAAGTTTGAGCCTTCTTATCTTTGTCTGCTACTTCATTAGCAGGTTTCTCTATTCTATTGGATGGCTCAGGAACGTCGGGTGCTGCTGCCCTTTTGTCGGACCTCAGGTTGTACTTGCCTCGATCGCCACTAGCTTTGTCTCCTTTGCTCAATTCGTTCAGCTGACTATCCATGCGAGACTCTTCATATGCTGATTGGGTCAGATGAGGGAAAGGGGGAGTGACTTCTAAACTGTGGATTTTTGGCTCAGTCTTGTCTGCTTCCTCTTGTTTTTCATCAGCCACAAAATTGTTCTGGAAGGGATCTTGAATTCTTTGGTCGTCTCTGTCTCTCCCTCTCTCTCTCTGTATAGTTGGGGGAGCATCATTATTATTTGGCCTCCTGAAACCCCCTTTATTTTCGATGTTCTGAGGGCCCTTGTACATTTGCTTCCTTTCCACCTTTAATCTTTCCACTTCTTCTTTAAAGAGGTTCATAACTCGGGTCAGCTCATTTACTTGAGAGTGGGGTAGTGATGGGCCAGAAGTTGAGGCTTCCGATATTTCCTTTTTTCTATCTGTGTCGACCTGGTTCCTCAGTCTATCAGCTGCCAATATGTGGGATTCCACTTCTATAGCTGCATCTTGCATCTAAGCTAAAGAGGTGGCTCTTCTTTCTCTTAACACGAGACAGAAATCAGGGTCAAATGCGCCAGGATAGGAAATTTGAGCAGAGGCCTCTGAGGGTTTAATCTCTGCAAGAATCTTGTTGTACATCTTATTAAATCTTTTGGAGAAGTCTGAGACAGACTCCCCTTCCGTCTTCCTCAGAGACCCAAACTCTGTCATGTAATACATATAATCTTTTCTGTCTCCCCACTGCCTCAGGAAAACGTTATCGAAGGCTTCAATTCCAGCAATAGATCCAGGGGCTAGTCCTCTAAACCATTTCCTCACCTCTCTATCCAGGCTCTGGACAAAGACTCTCATCCAGACATCTTCACTCTCGATGTTCAAGTTGTCTGTATAGCTATAAAAAGCAGCTAGGTGCTCTTCAATAGTTACATCTCCCTCCCCACTGAACTTGGGCATATATTTCAAATAGTCTCCAGCAGGGAGGGGGTTCAGAGGATGGGGTAGAATCAATGGAGCATATCTGGCAGCAACTATGGCATCCATTCTGCTTAGAGGGGGATTAGCACCAGCCATAGGGATATTAGGTAGAGGAGAACTCGGAGGAGAAGGAGTATGAACGGGAAATGTCGGAACAAAGATTCTTGGAGGAGACAACGGAGAAAACATAGAGAAAGCCAAGGGACCTGAGTGTGCAGACGCTTCTCTCTGTGCAACAGTAACAACAAAAGGAGGGGTGGTGAAACCTTCGGAAGCTCGAGGTCTGTGATGAGGCAAGACCTCCAGGGAGGAGGGAGTGACAAGGATTTCTCTTTCTGATACCAGACCAGGAGGAGAAAACTCAGCAGGAACACTCCCAAAATTCAGAGAACGGGGGACTTCGGCAGAAGGACGACTAGGAAGCTGCGAATAAGAAAATGGAGTTCTCACAGAAGGGGAGGGCGTATTACCTGTTTCAGCGATGGAAACTTCTTTTGCAGATATCTTTCCCTTTTTGCGCACTGCTTCTGCGTCAGCTTCTGGTGTAGCTAAAGGCAAGTGTGGGTTAGACCTCGTATGTCTGCCTCTCGAAGCCATAGTTGATAGTGCAGGTTTTCCTCAGCGGAGTCGTCACAATGGAGTCGCCAGGTGCACAGTAGCAATCTTCAAGTTCTGATATCTGATGCACCTTCAGAATCAGTTGATCTTTGTCGTTCAATCCCGGGGAAAATATTCAACTTCGTCCCCGGCAACGGTGCCAGAAATATTGGAGCCGGAAGTCACTCTTGGATTGCTTGCAGGAGCAGAGCCCGACACCCATCAGTTTAATGTCACGATTTGTTTATAAGGGGTGATCAAATGGAGATAAATACTTGGGGAGATATCACTCTAACTCGGGGACTGAGTCTGGTACATAAGTGACAAAGGAGGTCTTGATCTAACTTCAGCCAGTGGGTTGATAAAAGGGTGAGCAAGTGGAAGACTTGGTAAGAAAGGTGAACAAACGGCTTTGGGCAATAGGCTTACAATAGTTTGCAGAAGAAAGGCTCTGAATGCAAGATCAACTTGGTTCAGGGTCTCAAGAAACTGAGGGGGACTTGACTGGATCCTCCAATTCCAAGTCACTCAGCGCTGGGAAAATCACAAGAACTGACTAGAAACATAACAACTGCTACAGTGATCCTGTCCAACATCATCCTATAACAGCTATAGCTCGACTGGATCATCCAATTCCAAGCGATTCTAACACATTATAACAAAGATGTAAGAGAAACTGACATTAATCAGGCAAGAAGTCTCAAGAGTTCATACATAACTAGAGTATCAGTGCTTCATTAAAGATTTACAACCGGGAGCTCAGCTCAACCATCAATAGATACCAAAATGGCGAAAACACCTTCATATACCCAAAACAACAACAACAGCGAAATCAAGACACTGCATTGAAAGCTTTGCGTCTGCATGGCTTCTGACAGTCAATATCTGAAAGATCGTGCAACTTATGTCAGAAGCAATCTTAATTCTTTGACAGTTCCAACGACGAATCGATGTGCCTTTAATTCATTGCCGGACTCCCCCATTATGGCGGAAACGATGCCTAACCACCACCAACCGCTTCAATAACTGCTTCATGGGGAATGAGAATGACCTAGCCAACTCAGCACCTCGGGATATGGAAGACTTCTCGCGCTGCCACCTGGAATAACTGAATGGTTTGATGGATAGGCATGGAGGCTAGCGCGGAGAATGGGGCGCATGATAGGAGTGATGGCGTTGGATTATGAGGGCGTGGAAGAAGTGGCGAGGTGTGGGAAGGGTGACAGAGGACGGTTCATGGTGGAAGACATCAGGTGGAAGGGGGGAAGATGAGGGGTAATAGACTCGCTTTTGGTGAGAGGCTGATATGGAAAGGAGTAGGACACAAGGCAAACGACAAGTGGATAATGAGAAGGAGGGTGGACCACGCGGACCAAATAGTGGAGGCGGATGGGTGACACGCGGCGGCAGGAGAAAGGTGGGTCTGGAAGATGAAAAGACGAGAGGAGGGCCCATGTTGGCTAAACACAGAGCGACTAGGAAGGACGGGGGTTTCCAAACGCCGTTGATTCGGGCGCTGTAATCTCAGCCGTCGGAAGCTGCTTGCTCGATTCCGGACCCCCCCCCTCCGCTTAAAGGTAGAAAGGCAGGGGGGGTCCGGAATGGTCTTTATCGCCGTTGATCCGGGCGCGCTGATCTGGACCGTTCGAGAGGTGCGCCTGCGATTCTGGACCCTCCCCCCCCGCTTAAAGATAGAAAGGCAAGGGGGGTTCGGAATTCAATATGTGTCGTTGATCTGTGCACATGAATCGCGGCCGCTCGAACTTGCACATTGCTTACCGCGGGCGCATTATTACCCAAAACTTAGGACAAGTAGGTTTTTGACCCAATCTTTGCGATCTAACCCCCCCTTTCAAGAAATATCACTAACAGTTACCCAATACCATGGGCCTATAACCCACCAACTTAATATGTGCAGGATTTAAATCTAATAGATTTGTCAAATCTGTACTTGATCTTAGTAGGTCCATGCATCTAAGTGGTAGATCTATCCACAAATCCATGCTTCTCCATTCATGTTCCAGGGCAAAGCCACATGCTTCAAGCTCACTCTCCATTTAATGTTTTGTCATGCTTACCATTTCCTTGCAACAAGATTTCCTTATGCTCAATCTCCCACTCAAAATAAGACCATAGCAAAAAAAACTTATCCTTAACATGTTTAATTTGAGGTGATCAAGCTCTAATACCAAATCTAAAACCCAACAAAGTGAGAGAAGTAACATCAACAATCACACAACGATCACAAAATGCATACAATGATCACAAAATGCACACTAGATTTTTACCCAAGTCAAGATTAACCTAACATTTTCACCTTTAAACTTGACATGAGATAATTAATTTTTACCGAAGCCAAGATTAAACCAACATTTTCCCCTTTAAACTTGACATGAGATAATTAATTTTTACTCAAGTCAATATTAACCCAACATTTGCCCCTTTAAACTTGACATGAGATAACCACCTAGCCCCTCAAAGTTTATTAACCCAGTATCCAAGAATATAACATGCTTGGATTAGTCTTTACACTGGTGATTAGTCAAATGAGGGGTATGCATGCCAAAATAGGTCTTACAACCATATGCCTATTTACTTGTGATTAACTTACAACTCCAAAATAAATGCTCACAATTGCATGGTTGGGCATGTGATGCTCAAATAATCTACCTGCTTCATTACTTGCATACCATCTACTCCAAATACAATTAGTCTAATCAAGCACACTCCTTAACGAAGTTCTTATTTTTCCTCTCTACATCCATGTGTTTACCACGATCGCTAGAGAGTCTAGCTTTTCTTTGCTCTAATACTAAATGTGAAAACTAAGAGAAATAACTCACACATCCAGATAACATTTACCGTGGAAACTCTCATAGCACAAGTATTTGGCAGCAAGCAACCCACTTAATTTATTTTACAATAAAAATTTCAAACCTTTAAATAAGCTTTGTCACATGTTAATACCACCCACTAATAAATAATTAATAATAAATTTATCATTAATAAAATCAAAATTATCTTAATTATTTTATAATTTACTCAAAATTAATTTAACAATTACATTTTGAATTAAATTTAATTTCAATAAAACACAATGTTTTTTTAACGTTGTATACATAGAATTTGATATGAAGAGGACTCCACATTAAGTTGATATTGTTTGCACAAAATTTAATGTGAAGAAAAATCTGCATTAAACCATTTAAAAGATTAAAAAAAGTTGTGGTTGTAGCCACTTAGCACTAAGTATAACATGCCAATGAAATTCTAAGATGGCGTGTGTACTTCCTCTCTGCTCACTTTTACAAAGTTCTATAAGTTTTTTTTTCCAATAGAAAATTTGCTCAATTATATTAGTAAATATAATTTGTTTACATCTTCTTGTCTATATCAGAAATCAAGAGAGAAGATAAACTATCCATACAGTATCTGAAAGATTCAAAAAAGTAATTTCCGAATATAAATCCTTACATGACTATGATCCTTGAGTCAAAAAAGAAGTATCCAGAAATATAATACTAAACCAACAGTGTTTCCATCTGTCTAAGATCCTTTTTCACAAAAACTGAAAGAAAAATCAAAATTGGTATCCTTGTCCAAAGCAGAGACAACTATGGACTATTTCTAGAATAGGTTTAGGTGTCTCTTGGAACCTTCAGTTCCATTAACCCACTTGTAAAAAGTGATTCTTCCTTCAGGTTCTTGTAAAGCTTGCTTGGAGAGAAGATCTGCCTCCTTATTATATTCTTAGAAAATGTGCTCAAAACTGATTTCTTGAAAGTGATTTATTAAATCCTTGATTCCGGGCTTCCATCCTTCGATTGTACTAGCTTTCAATCTACCTCTTTTGTTTAGTCAATCTATAACTACTTTTGAATCTCCCAGAACCTGGAGTTTGTGGAAAGACAAATGTTTTGCCAACATTAAAGTTGCCCAAACTCCCAGAAGCTCTGCCCTTGTATTGGTGCCTTCCCCATAGTTGAAAAACCATCTATAAACTGATAAATCATGAGTTTTGAAAACCCCTCCTGCTCCACAATGTTTGTCATTCGCTTGTGCTGCCCCATAAAAAAAAGCTACAGTTGTATCAAAGTGCTGAGAAATCAAACATGATCGTAAATGGATAAGTTTTTGTGAGGTCGTGGGTCTTTTCAATGAGCAGAGTGTCTTAGTGACCACTGATAGAATTGATGGAGGTTTGTCCTCAAAAATAGCTGAATTCCTCTCTAACCATATATACCAGCAAATAAGAGCAGCTAAAATAGAGGGGACCGACTTGTCCGTTGTCCAATTTATGAGACATTCTAACAGTGTATTTCCTTCCCAGCCTTTTTTGATATTTTGCCCATTTTGTATTTTTTCCCAAATTGCTTTTGTAAATGTGCAATGTATGAAGAGATGGGTTATATCTTCAATATCCTTTTTTCATAATTGGCACCAACTTGGACCTTCCCAGCCTCTTTGTTGAAGATTATCTCAAATCAAAATTTTATTTTCCGCTGCCAACCATATAAATAGATTTATTTTAAGTTGGATATCCCATTTCCAATTTTTTTTCCTCCATCCACCTAAAATTGACAAGCTCTGAGTGGATAATAAAGCTGTATATGCATTTTTTACTGTGAGGAATCCTGAAGAGTCTCCACCGGTCCACATCAAGTTATCATCCGTATCTTTGATGGAGGCTCCTGAACCAATAAGAGCAAAATGATCCTATTCTACTGCCAAATCACCTGTAATGTCCAGCTCATTGCTCCTGATCCCATATGGGAAGCTTGATCTTGTTGTCCCCAAGCCTGGAGAAGAACCAAAATCTTTTTTTGTCTTAGTAATGAAATTAGATTATGAGAGAAAAATGATTTATCTCCCATCCCTAGAATTTTGTCTTTGCCAAGAACAACATGATGACCCGATCCTAGAATCCAACTCAATCAGTTTGTCATCAAGTGGACAGATTTTAAAAGACTATTCAAAATTCTTGAAGCTGTTGTCTGATGAAAAGATGTTGATATGAACCAATTTATGACTGTAGTAAAAGTGAGATATTTATCTTTTATTACTTTGTGCCATATTCCATCCCACATTAAAACTCGCAAGAGAGTATTGGTAGCCAAAGCTTTGTTGAAGGAGAAGATATTTCAAAATACCCATCCACCACTGTTCTTTGGTTTTGAAAGTGTCTCTCACCGACAAAGATGATAATGGTGTGTTTCACTATTCCCATTCCAGAGAAAATTAAACATGACTTTCCTTAACTTGTTCAAAACCGAGTTGGGGATGGCTGCTAGCAACATCTAGTAAACCGGTTGGCTTTCCAAAACATATTTCAATAAAATATACCTTTCGCCCAAAGATAACCACTTATTGCACCAATGTCCTATTCTTTTTTCCACCTTTGCCAGCAACCAACTCCAGTCTTCAGCTTTATGTAGCCCAGTCTTTAAAAAATAACCAAGATATTTGAAACCAAAAGTTAGATCCGAGAAGGTAAATGGGAGTATTTTCTTGAAAGGAATTAAATATGCCTCCGATAACCCCTCATATAGGACTGTAGTTTTTGTTTCATTTACCTTTAGTCCCGAAGATTTACAGAACAGTTTTATGTGTCTATCAATCTCCACCCATGCTTGCAGAGATGCACTTGTCATGATTAATACATCATCTACAAAAAATAAGTGAAGGATTTTAATGATTCTGGACACTTTTATGCCCGACAACTTCCCATCTTGTTTGCTTTCTTTTAATAAAAGGATAAGACCCTCCATAACTAGAATAAACAACAAGGGGGATAAAGGGCACCCTTGGCGTAAACCTCTACCACTTCTGAAATATTATGTAGCCTCCCCATTAAGTAAAACAACAAAGGACAAGGAAGAAACACAACTCATAATCCAGGTTGTCAACGGAATGCCAAAACCCACTTGAATTAATATAAACCTTAATAAGTCCCAATTTATGCATTCGTAAGTTTTCTGTAGATCCAACTTCAATATAAAGAATTTTAAGTTTTTTATTTTTATGCTATGTAAGCATTCATTTGCTTTTCCAATGGCATCTTAGATCTGACGACCTTTCAGAAAGCCCAACTGCTCTGCCGAAAGAGATCTAGAGAGGATATGTTTAATCCAATTTGTCATAATTTTGGATATTAATTTATAAATGAGGTTACATAAGGAAATAGGCATGAAATCCCCAAAGGTAACTAGTTTATTTAATGTTGGTATAAGGGCTAAAAAAGTAGAATTAAGGCTTCTAGCAATGTAACCCATGGATCTCGATTCCTCAACCATCTCTAATAGATCCTCCCCAACCAGATTAAAGAAGTGTATAAAAAAATCAATTGTCCAGCCATCGGGCCCTGGACTTTTATCTTTCTTAAACAGTGTTAAAACCTCTTTCAATTCATGCATATTGACAGGACCATGTAGAATTCTAGCTTCCTCCTCATTAACCAAACGGGAGAAAAGGCTCGCTACCCTGACCTGATCAATTGGATGTGGTTGGTCCTATGACTTAAAGAAAATTTTAAAATATTTCACAGCCTCCTCTTTTAAAGCCTCATGTCCAGTGTGTAATGTCTTTGTGTCATCTAATATCTCCCATATATGTTTTCTGTTTCTCTCGTGACTGGCAAATTGGTGAAAAAACTTTGTGTTTTGGTCACCACTATGAATCCAAATTGCTCTGCTACATTGTCTCCAAAGTTCCTCCTTTGCTTTGAGGTACTTGTTCCTTTCAAGTTCAAGGTTAATAAGGCTACTTTCCTCCTTCGGTGTCAAAGTGCCTCCCGACAAGGTCTATAGAGAATCTTTAATCTTGTCCTCCAACTCCTCGAGATGTTTCAAATCCTGACACTTGCATTCCTTTACCCAAAGTTTAGTGTGAGCTTTCAAATCTTTCAATTTCAAGATTAATCGACGTTGTCGTCCTCCTTTAGATAAATATTTCTAATCATTCGAAACCTTAAATACAATACTATTAAAGTCCTTTTCATAAAGCTATTGAGAATTTAATTTAAAGGGGTAAGCCTTGTAGAGTGGTGTGGTCTCCAACTGTAATAATACCGGGGTGTGATTCGAGACAAATGGGTACTCCACCCAGAATCTATAGAGGCCCACACTATTTAAAAGATCTTCAGATATTAAAATCCTATCCAACCTCTTAGCAATTGAGTCAACATCGGTTCAACCATTTCTCCAGGTAGGTACAATCTTATCAGGCTGGATATCAATTAACCTGTGAGATTGGAAGAATGCCCTAAAGAAGCCCGCCAAGGGCCCCGAATGAGCTGACCCTCTCCAGACCTCACCAACCAAATTATACCAAAATCTCTTACACTCCAAACACAGACGAGACCGTAAATATTAAGTAAATTAATTTCCCTTTTACTTGCAATACAACAACCTATAAATAAAGTTCTATAAGTTTGATCATATAACATTAACAAATATTAATGGGATTTTTCAAATTGACGAGATGATTTGATGTGGGAAAAAGTTTTTATAATGCAATTATTTGCATTGCATATATGTTTGAAGAATATTTTTCAAGAGCTCTATGAAGAAATTATCGTTCAAGCATATAATGACTTGGAGCAAAAAGAGTCATTCACAACTGCAATTATATTGTTGAATATTATATTATTAAACAAGGTCGTATAGTAGCATTACCAATCATGGTTGTAAGATAGGTAAGTATTCATGCGTGCCTTATACAAAAGGTTATTGAAAAAGCACTCAATGTAATACATGAGGAAAGGAATAATGGATAAGTAGATGTTGTAATAGCCAAATAAATTAAATAATGAATATAATGTCGGCAATTTCAAAATAAGAGATAAAGTTTATATATATATATATATATAAATTTTATAAATAAATACAATTTTTACATTTATAAAATTTTGATAAAGAGGGATGGAAATTTCTGATTAATAATAATAATAATAGAGATTCAACTCCATATTCAACTCAATATACACTACTTCGTGGTAAGTATAATAAGTTAAAGTTTCAAGTTATTAAAAAAATATAGTTTAAATACAAATAACATTGTTTAAGAGTATTTTATAAGGGTTATTCAAATCCTGCTTTTTCCAAATTACTTTGTTTGGACCCAATGACAATGGACTAGTTGTCAAGTTTTTTAAGGTCTTAGATTAAATTTTAAAGACAATCAAATTCTTTAAGCTTATGGAATAATTATGGGAAAACATGTGATTGCCATAGAAATGAGATTTTTTTTTTTTCTAAATTGTATTAAAGCAATTATTTAAAAAATTAAATTTTAAATCATTTTAACTTTACTATTAATTTAGATTTAAAAAAAAAAAAAAAGATTTAATCGTTTTAATTGATCTAAACTTATCTTTAATTTTGGAGGACAATGATTAATGACAAGATCTTTTGGTATAGTAATATGTAATCAAACATCTTCCCAATTTTTATTGTGTCATTTCTTATTAATGTGATTTGTTTTTTTTTAATTGCATATAAATATTCATGATCAATCTATACTCCATAGAGATTATAACTAACAATTTTTAATAGTGATGCAAAATAAAGTTGATAGAAAATATAGTGTAAGTTGTGTTTTAAATATACATGAGTAATTGGAATATTTAATGAAGCAATTTGCAAATACTATAATTGTATTTGCTTAAAATTTTAAATCTTATGTGGTTTTAAATATAATTATATAATTCCAAATCATTGAATTGTGACATTTTTATTAGTTGAATCTACTGAAAACTTATCAAAGAATATTTGCATTAAAAATAAGTTTTAAGTTTAAAACAAATACTTTTAAATATTATTTATTTATTTTAATTGATTTAATTTTCAAATCTTTAAAAGATCATTATTATTTGTTTTTAATTGATTTTCAAATTGTTGAAGGATCATTATAGCATTAGTTAAAATTTCAAAGAACTATTTTTATTATAATTCTTCCTTAAGCAAGAAAGATGGATTGCTCCTAGATATATCCATTAAAAAAAAAAATTAAAATATTTCATGAAATGAAACTAACCATTTAATGAGACCAAAACTAATTCTTGGGTGGATCAATTGCAAAACGTTTTCGTAATGGCTATGGATGCACCGACCCTTGCACTGAGGAAAAAATATCTAGGATAAGGCGAGAAGCCTTTTTGTGTTATCTTTAGTGTCATTGTAAGGGGGCTCGTTGTCAACCCACTAGGAAAGTGTTAATCGAAGATATGGTCTCATTCACAAGGATTCTTCTACTATGCCACTTATTCCAATTCCAATGTATTTTTGGACATGTAATGAAGGATTTTTAATGTCATATTTAATGATTTTTTAAATTTTTTAAAATTGTTATTTATTATGGAGAAAAAATATGTAATGAATTATTTTTATTGTGATCGTTAATGATATTTTTAATTTTTTTTTTAAATTGTAACTCATCATCGATGAAAAATATTTGATGGAAAGAGTTTATAATTAATAATAATTACTTTTGGCAGAGAAAAATGTATAGTGTTAAAATGTTATCAATGTAAGTTAGTGTTTCGAATCTACACACAAATATAATTGAGATAGTTAATGTTATATTCCTCTAAGATCTTGAATTGAATGTGGATTTGAATAGAAATGGACGATTTCCGGATAACTGAATTGTGGGATTTCTACTAACTAAATCTTGTGAGACGTGGGTAATATGTTGTATAGGAAGTTCTAAGTTGAAAGCAACAACACTTGAAGTTTGTCTCCGTTGAATTGGTTTCCCAGCTTCTAAAAGATCACTGTCACACGCCCTAATTGAAGCTTCGTAGAACTTGCGTTATTATTTCAGTTTTTCGACAGTGTTTGAATGCGTTTGCTTTTGTCTCAATTGAATTGTTTTTCTGGCTTTTGATGGATGGTTGTCACTTTAATATATTTCTCTTATATTTGTCTCATTTCCATTTTTTATTTTTAGTGGAAAAATTTCTCTATTATATTGATATAATGTATTCTTTGAACAGAAAATTACAAAGCAGCTGAATAGAATGCCCATGAAGATAAAAAGAGATTTTCTCTTATAATGGTCTCTCGACCAATAGTGGGAAGAAAGCTCAAAGATGGAAGATTGCCCAGAAATGAACAGGGGTTCTGAATAGGAGGGCACTGTAGAAAGGAGGGATACATAACTTTGCTAGATCAAGTAAGAGGGAGAAAGTGCAATGAAGATGATAAAAATTTTTGACTTATCCAACCACAAAGAAGGTGAAGTAGGAGTTAGAAGAGTGATAGGAAATGAGTTGGGCCCTCATGCCCATCAATTATGTGATTAAAAGATATGATACCCACTTTTTTCTGAAGAGCCGCCTTTGAAAGTTGATCTGCAGGAATGTTGTGCTCTCGATAGATGTGAAAGTAGCTGAGGTTTTTGAAAGCAAGTTGGAGGTGTTTGATTCTGTCTTTCCACGCTGTGAGCGTAATAGCTTGAAGATCATTCATGTTGTTTAACCACTCGATGATGGTCTTGGAGTCCCCGAGGATATCGAGGGAGTCAATATGCAGTCTGGAGTCTAAAAATAGTCTGGCCCAGGCACCCAATAGTTCTGCCCTGGTGTTGGTGCCCAGACCACAGTTGAAAGTCCATTTATAGATTGAATTTTTTGTAATCCTGATCAGACCACCTGCGCCACTTTGTTCGCCATTTGATTGTGCAGCACCATCAAACCAACCAGTTGGTATGTCCTCTAAGTCTGGAAACTTCTTGCTGCTCCATGGTCTTGTTTTGTTGAAGTGAAGCTCATTCCAGATTTTGAGAAAGCTTAAAGTATTGTGGACTGTTGCGTCGATAGAAGGAAGTCCATTTTCGAAGATTGTATGATTCCAAATCAACCAGATTGACCATGAAGTCAGTGATGGAAGATGTAAATGACTGTGTTCTCAGAGCGTCCAATGGTCAAAACAACCAGAGAGATTTATCCCATACCACTTAGTTTTAATATTGAGAGTCCGATAGATGTGGGCCCAAACATTCCCAGTGATTGCACAATGAATAAAGAGGTGGTCTGCAGTTTCTGAGTCTAAATGGCACAAGTGGCAATAGTTGGGACCAGACCACCCTTTTTTCTGGAGAGTGTCCTAGGTGTTTAATTTGTAAGCTGCCATAAGCCAAGTAAATAATTTTATTTTAATTGGGAGATGCCAGGACCAAAAATGAAATCTCTAGTCTTTGATGTTTGAGTGCCAAAGGGTGTTTGCAATATCTGTATAAAAATTGTGTGTAGTAATATGACCAGTGTGATCGCCCCCAATCCATTGTAGTGTGTTTGCCGAATCAGTCAGATGTATGCCCGAGAGTGTAAGGGCCATGCAAAAATTGTTTCATATAGCAACAAGTTCGGATCCGAGACCAAGAGTGGCGCTGCTAATCCAGTAGTCTGGAGAGTGCGCAGAGTTTGATCGGGCTCTGGCTTGATATAGGAAACATATATTATTTGTGTGAAATTGTGTGACCAGCTCTGGTGTGAGGAGTGATGAATCACCTAGACTAAGAATTCGATCACGCCCAAGTTCGATGGAGGAGCATGTTCCTGGAAACCAACAGAGCCAACGAGAAATCAATGTTTTCGATTTTGATAAGTTTCTCCAAATGTAGGATGAGGATGTAGCAGTCCCGTTGATGCCAATCTTAGAATGAAGCCATGTGTTGACAGAGAGGTGCCTAAGGTATTTTTCCATAATAATTGAGTGCCATATGCCTGGGATTGTCAAGACGCGCCGTAGTGAGGAGGCCGTGAGTGCAGAGATGAAATGATGTAAATTTTGAAGCCCCCAACCACCTTTAATTTTTGGTTTGGCCAATGATTGCCAGTTGTAGAGGTGTTGGCGAGGGTGGCCAATGCAACTCGACCAAAGAAAATTATAGAAGAGTTTGCGAAGGGTATTCAACACTGTGGCTGGTATAGCTACAAGAGCCATCCAGTACACAAGTTTCCCTTCAAGCATTGCTTTTATGAGAGTGAATCTGCCACCCAGGGAGAGCCACTGCGTGCACCAGTGGCCTGTCCTGTTTTGGACTTTTGTAATAAGCCAATTCCAGTCTGCTGATTTGTAGGAATCTGTTTTTAAAAAATAGTACAGATAGGTTAGACCATATGAAAGTTGTGTGAAAGAGTAGGGGAAGATACCTTTAAGCTGATCTAGAGATTGATGGTGCAAATTGGCGAAATGGAAAGTCAATTTGTCCCAATTGATGGATAAGCCCGATGCTCTGTAGAAGAGATGTAGGATCTCTGTTATCACTTGCCATTCATGGATGGAGTCAGTTGACATGATGATGACATCATCAACAAAAAGGAGATGTAGAATCTTGATGGTCCTGGAGGCTTTTATTCCAGTGATCTTGCCTTCTGCTTGGTTGGATTTGAGAAGTAGACTCAAAGCTTCCATGGCCAGGATGAAAAGCAGAGAGGAGAGAGGGCAACCCTGTCGCAAACCTTTGCCAATGAAGAAGAAAGGAGAGGGTCTGCCATTAACCAGAATGGCAAGATTAGCAGAAGTCACACAATGCATGATCCACTTTATCAAAGCATGGTTGAATCCGGTCTGAATCAAAATCAAGTGCAGGAAATCCCAGTCGATGGAATCAAAGGCTTTCTTGAGATCCAACTTTAAGATGAGCACCTTTTGTTTTTTGTGTTTGATGCTATGTAAGCATTCCTGGGTGGTGCCAATAACATCAAGGATCTAGCGACCTTTTAAAAACCCCAACTGTTCTTGAGATAAAAAGCGAGAGAGAATATGCTTTAT
>JASDQU010373747.1:142380-159341 GCA_032191745.1 Picea mariana | reverse complement strand
GAAACTTCACTGACCATCTTCTGATTGCTGAATGGCTGTGCTGACTATCCTACATTTGGATCTATACTATATCTTGTGCTGAGTTTGCAGGTCTTAATAGTCTAGACCTGTCTTTAGAGTGTTGATAGTTTTTTAGTTTGCTGGTACAGTGACTATTTTGAATTTGATGCGAGGATTGCCAATCACTTTCCTATGTAAGGTCCTTGATCTCGTCTTGTAAATGATTTTATACTCTATATAAAATCGAGTTAATTTTTTCATGGAAAAAAAAAGCATATAATGACTTGGAGCTAAAAAAGTCATTCACAACTGCAATTATATTGTTGAATATTATATTATTAAACAAGGTCGTATAACAGCATTACCAATCATGGTTGTAAGATAGGTAAGTATTCATGCGTGCCTTGTACAAAAGGTGATTGAAAAAACACTGTAATACATGAGGAAAGGAATAATGGATAAGTAGATGTTGTAATAGCCAAATAAATTAAATAATGAATATAATGTTGGCAACTTCAAAATAAGAGATAAAGTTTATATATATATAAACTTTATAAATAAATAAATTTTTTACATTTATAAAATTTTGATAAAAAGGGATGGAAATTTCTGATTAATAATAATAATAATAATAGAGATTCAACTCAATAAACCCTACGGTGATTGAAAAAACACTGTAATACATGAGGAAAGGAATAATGGATAAGTAGATGTTGTAATAGCCAAATAAGTTAAATAATGAATATAATGTTGGCAACTTCAAAATAAGAGATAAAGTTTATATATATATAAACTTTATAAATAAATAAAGTTTTTACATTTATAAAATTTTGATAAAAAGGGATGGAAATTTCTGATTAATAATAATAATAATAGAGATTCAACTCAATATACCCTACTTCCTGATAAGTATAATAAGTTAAAGTTTCAAGTTATTCAAATAACATAGTTTAAATACAAATAACATTGTTTAAGAGTATTTTATAAGGGTTATTCAAATCATGTTTTTTCCAAGTTACTTTCTTTGGACCCAATGACAATGGCAAGTTACTTTCTTTGGACCCAATGACAATGGACTAGTTGTCAAGTTTTTAAGGTTTTAGACTGAATTTTAAAGATAATCAAATTCCTTAAGTTTATGGAATAATTATGAGAAAACATGTGATTGTCATAGAAATGAGACTTTTTTCTAAATTGTACTAAAACAATCACTTAAAAAATTAAATTTTAAATCATTTTAACTCTATTATTAGTTTAGGTTTTTAATTAAAAAAAAGTTAATCGTTATAATTGATCTAAACTTATTTTTAATTTTGAAGGACAATGATTATTGACCAAGATCTTTTGGTATAGTAATATGTAATCAAGCATCTTCCCAAATTTTATTGTGTCATTTCTTATTAATGTGATTTGTTTTTTTTTAATTGCATATAAACATTTATGATCAATCTATACTCCATAGAGATTATAACGATCAATCTATACTCCATAGAGATTATAACTAGCAATTTTTAGTAGTGATGCAAAATAAAGTTAATCGAAAATATGGTGTAAGTTGTGTTTTAAATATACAAGAGTAATTGGAATATTTAATGAAGCAATTTGCGAATACTATAATTGTATTTGTTTAAAATTTTAAATCTTATGTGGTTTTAAATATAATTGTATAATTCCAAATCATTGAATTGTGACATTTTTATTAGTTGAATCTATTGAAAACTTATTAAAGAGTATTTGCATTAAAAGTAAGTTCTAAATTTAAAATAAATACTCTTAAATATTATTTGTTTATTTTGATTGATTTAGTTTTCAAATCCTTAAAAGATCATTATTATTTGCTTTTAATTGATTTTCAAATTGTTAAAGGATCATTATAGCATTAGTTAAAATTTCAAAAAACTAAATTTATTATTTTAATTCTTCCTTAAGCAAGATAGATGGATGGCTCCTAGATATACCCATATATACATTTGGTAAAAAAAAAAAAAAATTAGAATATTTTATAATGAAACTAACCATTTAATGAAACCAAAACTAATTCTTGGCTGCATCAATTGCAAAACGTTTTCGTAATGGCTATGGATGCACCGACCCTTGCAGTAAGGAAAAAATATCTAGGATAAGGCGAGAAGCCTTTTTGTGTTATCTTTAGTGTCATTGTAAGGGGGCTCGTTGTCAACCCACTAGGAAAGTGTTAATCGAAGATATGGTCTCATTCATAAGGATTCTTTTACTATGCCACTTATTCCAATTCCAATGTATTTTTCAACATGTAATAAGGATTTTTAATGTGATATTTAATGATTTTTTAAATTTTTTTAAATTGTTATTCATTATGGAGAAAAAATATGTAATGAAGTATTTGTATTGTGATCGTTAATGATATTTTTAATTTTTTTTTCAAATTGTAACTCATCATCGATGAAAAATATTTGATTAAGTTAGTGTTTCGAATCTACACACAAATATAGTTGAGATAGTTAATGGCACAGTTTTACAAGAATACAAATATATGTTCGTCTAATATCTTGAATTGAATGTGGATTTGAATAGAAATGGACGATTTCCGGATAACTGAGTTGTGGGATTTCTACTAACTGAATCTTGTGAGACATGGGTAATATGTTGTATAGGAAGTTCTAAGTTGAAAGCAACAACACTTGAAGTTTGTCTCCGTTGAATTGGTTTCCCACCTTCTAAAAAATCACTGTCACACGCCCTAATTCAAGCTTCGTAGAACTTGCATTATTATTTCAGTTTTTTGGCAGTGTTTGAATGCGTTTGCTTTTGTCTCAATTGAATCGTTTTTCTGGCTTTTGATGGATGGTTGTCACTTTAATATATTTCTCTTATATTTGTCTCATTTCCATTTTTTTTTTTTCAGTGGAAAAATTTCTCTATTATATTGATATAATGTATTCTCTGAACAGAAAATTACAAAGTGGCTGAATAGAATGCTCATGAAGATAAGAAGAGGTTTTCTCCTATAATGGCCTCTCGACCAATAGTGGGATGAAAGCTCAAAGATGGAAGATTGCCCAGAGATGAACAGGAGTTCTGAACAGGAGGGCACTGTAGAAAGGAGGGATACATAACTCTGTTAGATCAAGTAAGAGAGAGAAAGTGCAATGAAGATGATAAAAAATCTTGACTTATGCAGCCACAAAGAAGGTGAAGTAGGAGTTAGAAGAGTGATAGGAAATGAGTTGGGCCCTCATGCCCATCAATTATGTGATTAAAATATATGATACCCACTTTTTTCTGAAGAGTCGCCTTTGAAAGTTGATCTGCAGGAATGTTGTGCTCTTGATAGATGTGAAAGTAGCGGATGTTTTTGAAAGCTAGTTGGAGGTGTTTGATTCTGTCTTTCCACGCTATGAGAGTAATAGCTTGAAGATCATTCATGTTGTTTAACCACTCGATGATGGTCTTGGAGTCCCAGAGGATATGGAGGGAGTCAATATGTAGTCTGGAGTCTAAAAATAGTGTGGCCCAGGCACCTAATAGTTCTGCCCTGGTGTTGGTGCCCGGGCCATAGTTGAAAGTCCATTTATAGATAGAATTTTTTGTAATCCTGATCAGACCACCTGCGCCACTCTGCTCACCATTTGATTGTGCAACACCATCAAACCAACTAGTTGGTATGTCCTTTAAGTCTGGAAACTTCTTGTTGCTCTGTGGTCTTGTTTTGTTGAAGTGAAGCTCATTCTAGATTTTGAGAATGCTTAGAGTATTGTGGACTGTTGCGTCAATAGAAGGAAGTCCATTTTCGAAGATTGTATGATTCCAAATCAACCAGATTGACCATGAAGTCAGTGATGGAAGATGTAAATGACTGTGTTCTCGGAGCGTCCAATGGTCAAAACAATCAGAGAGATTTATCCCATACCACTTAGTTTTAATATTGAGAGTCCGATAGATGTGGGCCCAAACATTCCTGGTGAATGCACAGTGAATAAAGAGGTGGTCTGCAGTTTCTACGTCTAAATGGCACAAGTGGCAATAGTTGGGACCATACCACCCTTTTTTCTGGAGAGTGTCCCAGGTGTTTAATTTGTAAGCTGCCATAAGCCAAGTAAATAATTTTATTTTAATTGGGAGATGCCAGGACCAAAAATGAAATCTCCAGTCTTTGATGTTTGAGTGCCAAAGGGTGTTTGCAATATCTGTATAAAAATTGTGTGTAGTAATATGACCAGTGTGATCGCCCCTAATCCATTGTAGTGTGTCTGCCAAATCAGTCAGATGTATGCCCGAGAGTGTAAGGACCATGCAAAAATTGTTCCATATAGCAACAAGTTCGGATCCGAGACCAAGAGTGGTGCTACTAATCCAGTAGTTTGGAGAGTGCGCAGAGTTTGATCGGGCTCTTGCTTGATATAGGAAACATATATTATTTGTGTGAAGTTGTGTGACCAGTTCTGGTGTGAGGAGTGATAAATCACCTAGACCAAGAATTCGATCACGCCAAAGTTCAATGGAGGAGCATGTTCCTGGAGACTAGCATAGTTGACAAGAAATCAATGTTTTCGATTTTGATAAGTTCCTCCAAATGTAGGATGAGGATGTAGCAGTCCTGTTGATGCCAATCTTAGAATGAATCCAGGTGTTGATAGAGAGGTGCCTAAGGTATTTTTCCATAATAATTGAGTGCCATATGCCTGGGATTGTCAAGACACACCAGAGTGAGGAGGCCGCGAGTGCAGAGATGAAATGATGTAAATTCTGAAGCCCCCAACCACCTTTAATTTTTGGTTTGGCCAGTGATTGCCAGTTGTAGAGGTGTTGGCGAGGGTGGCCAATGCAACTCGACCAAAGAAAATTATAGAAGAGTTTGCGAAGGGTATTCAACATTGTGGCTAGTATGGCTACAAGAGCCATCCAGTACACAAGTTTCCCTTCAAGCATTGCTTTTATGAGAGTGAATCTGCCACCCAGGGAGAGCCACCGCGTGCACCAGTGGCCTGTCCTATTTTAGACTTTTGTAATAAGCCAATTCCAGTCTACTGATTTGTAGGAATCTATTTTTAAAAAATAGTACAGATAGGTTAGACCATATGAAAGCTGTGTGAAAGAGTAGGGGAAGATACCTTTAAGCTGATCCAGAGATTGATGGTGTAAATTGGCGAAATGGAAAGTCGATTTGTCTCAATTGATGGATAAGCCCAATGCTCTGCATAAGAGATGTAGGATCTCTTTTATCACTTGCCATTCATGGATGGAGTCAGCCGACATGATGAGGACATCATCGACAAAAAGGAGATGTAGAATCTTGATGGTCCTAGAGGCTTTTATTCCAGTGATCTTGCCTTCCGCTTGGTTGGATTTGAGAAGTAGACTCAAAGCTTCCATGGACTTCCATGGCCAGGATGAAAAGCAGAGGGGAGAGAGGGCAATCATGTCGCAGACCTCTGCCAATGCGGAAGAAAGGAGAGGGTCCGCCATTAATCAGAATGGCAAGATTAGCAGAAGTCACACAACGCATGATCCACTTTATCAAAGCATGGATGAATTTGGTCTGAATCAAAATCAAGCGGAGGAAATCCTAGTCGATGGAATCAAAGGCTTTCTTGAGATCCAACTTTAAGATGAGCACCTTTTGTTTTTTGTGTTTGATGCTATGTAAGCATTCCTGGGTGGTGCCAATAACATCAAGGATCTAGCGACCTTTTAAAAACCCCAACTGTTCTTGAGATAAAAAGCGAGAGAGAATATGCTTTATCCTGGTTGCAATAATTTTGGAGATGAGTTTATATCAAAGGTTGCAGAGGGCAATAGGTCTATAGTCGCCAAATGTAGTGGAAGAGGTTGCTTTGAGGATAAATGTGAGAAATGTTGAGTTTAGTGCTCCAACCAATTTTCCACTTACCTTATTATTTCAATTTAAGCAACAAAAAATAACTATTTTTTCTAAATTTACATCTCCAAATTTAAACCCAAAAACCAAAAGGTAAAACGTTTAGCCAACCTGGCGTTGAATGCGCTGACCGTCACAATTAGGACGATGGACATGTAAAGTGATGCAAGAACAATCATGTGCTAAAGGGAATTACTTGGGCAGTGCAGACCAAATATTTGGTCCTTCTCAACAAATCATCGACGAAAGATCGCCTGCTAAAGCGGCATCAGAATCGAATTACACAGATATTAAACAAATTGATTTGGTGAAGATTGTCGAGGAGACCAGATAATGCCAAGCATAAAATGTGGAAAAATAGGAACACGCTACATATGTTTCTCTGTTTCTAGGGAAGATGGCCGAAAAGGATGCATTTGAAATAAAGCATATCAAAACGCCAAAAAAATGCTCCAAAATGTACCAAACCCAAAGCTATTTGGTGTCAAAACGCCTTATTACCACTAAATCAATGAGGAGAATCCAAAGAAACAGACAAAATCAAAAGTCAGTCATTCGTACGTGTCATTTGGAAGGAGAACCGTCAACTCAAATCAAGCGAGCAGACCGGGCATCATGTTCCAATGAAAATATCTGTGGCAAACCTAACTCAAACGCCTTCAATATTACGGTACAAACTTGACCATTCTTTTGTTTGTGATGGTGTGGCTCGTGTTGGAGGAGTATTCAAATTGACAGATGTCCTTTTTTTCCAGTTAAAAAAAAAAGTTTGAATTTGGCTAGATTTTTACGGTTATTTGAGTTTTTCATGAATTAAAGTTCTATGTATTTTAGAATTTTATCTTAAGGATTTTGCCTATTTTAAACTAATTCAGATGTTCAGAAAATCAATCAAAAAATTTTGAGTTGGTCAAAAATTTAAAATAAAGCATGAAAGACCTGCCGAAAAGATAACTCGAAAAAAAAGATTACTCGCCTGTTCACCCACTCCAATCAAATTCGGTTAAATTGTACTATCATTCAAATTCTATATTGAATGATAAAAGTCAATTCAAAATTCTTTAATATGAAATTTTGATTACAAACTTTGTTTTTTTAATTAAAAAAATTAAAAAATAATTAAGAAAAACTTTCTTTGTGATGTTTCACCTTTTCTGATAATGTATATACAAGAAAATAAAGTATATACAAGAAAAAGCAAAATATTTAAAGCAATTAAAATAAAATAAAATAAACAATTAAAACTTTGTTGGTGATGTTTCATCTTTCCATACATGTCATAGAAAAGAAACGGAAAAAATATTTTGATTATTCTTTATCGAAAGCTAATGCCATGTTCCTTCATAAAACCGCTTTTTCCAAAAAGATTAGATTCCTTTTTATTGGATGTGTCAGATTAATTAATTTATTTTTTAAATGTTATTATTTTTAATTTATGAAGGTGGTAAAATGTATTATATTTATTCGTTAATTGGGAACGAGGATAATTATTATTAATTATTACTAATTCATTATCATCATTTAAAAAAATTATATCTTTTGAAATGATGTGTTTATAGTTTACCAAGTGTTTTGGGTTTTTGGACAGTTAACTTTTAGTCAATTAAAAATATTTTAAGTCTTACTCCACAGCAAAAAAAATAGTTTTAACTTAAATAATATTCACAAGAAAACTAACTAGTATATAAAAAAAAAACTAAAAACTTATGATTTTGTGTAACTACCTCCATCAAAATCATATGATTTATTATGACATTAACATTAAGTCTATACATTAAAACTTAATATTATCCGATTAATTTAAACATCTTGCTCAAGAAAAAATTATTAAATAATTCATTTTAATATATTTTTAAAAAATAATTATTTATTTATTTATTTATGATTACGAATTTCAATTTTATATTATGATAAAGTTAAATTATTAGATTTTAAAAAATTAACATTTTATATTTACAAAGGTTAAACCTATATTGTATTTCAATCATAAGAGCATAAGACGATTGAGATGGAAACAATTTATATGAATGACGTGAAACATTGTCATTTTGTGTACAGAGGTATTTTGCAATGTTAAGTGAGATGCTTTTCTTCCATCTCGGGAATTTAATCGAGTAAAAGGTTTTCTCACGAATCACGATATTTCTTTCAATAAAGCTTATCCTTTATAAAAACACTTTTTCTGAGCTATTTTAATTGCACTAAATCTAGCGTAAGGAAGGTGTGATGATCAACTTTCAACAAATATTAAAATAACCAAAATATACCCAATATATTTTATGAAAAACATGAGAACATTACATTCACCGAATTTATAGTGTATGGGCTCGCTATTTATTACAAAATATTAATGTAATGTTTTAAAATAATATAGTTCAAAAATGTTGTAAAAAAACTTTAGCAATGCAATTGTTTAGTACAAACTTCATTATAACATTATTCATCAAAGTTTTGTATGAATGGTTGGGGTTGGGCGGCTTGCAAAAAGTGGTTAATCAATAGAGAAAATGAAGAAGATAAACAGTCTCATGTAGTATAGTAGAGAACTAAACAAAAATGGGGTGTAGTATAGTAGAGAACAAAACAAAAATGGGGTGATGATATTCTTTATTGCTCAACAAATAGAAAAATGGTTTACAAATCCCAAGGAGTTCGTCACGGGCTTCTACATTAATCAAGAGAGATCTCAAGTATTTCTAAGCATCCAAAAACTCAAATTCTTGAGAAACCTCTAAACAAATGTAACGACAAGGGTATGTGTTGTCACAACCCAACAATATCCACCTTGACAACAATTTATTGACACTTTGTCCAACGAATCAAACATCACCTTCCTGCAAGTCAAGAAAATCCAAACACTACTGCAACTTCTCTAACAACACTGGTTGCATGAACATGTCTACACAATTTGCTTCGGTATGGACCACTCCACCTTCACTAAATCAACATAACTACAAACAAAACCGTTGCAACTATTGTAGGTAATACTTGTGCTTCTCAGATACTGAAGCACCCATTTTCATGCTCTTTATCTGGTTTTTCCATGTGTCCACTAACAACATCAATTGCGTGTGAAATATTTGAACATTTCATCACAATCATCAACCTTCTTACTACAATTGCATAAGGTACACATGTAACATCCTCATTATAATCCCTAGTTTAATTAATGTTTATGTAGATATAATATGTGGCTACAACCAAACAATGTAATATGTGAATTGTATTTCAATGTTTTAATAATAAAAATGTGATGCCAACTACTAAGGGGATATGGACAAGAGATGGGGGCTGGATTAATCCACAAAAGAGGGGAGTGTCTAGGATAATGACCAAGATGGGTCCAAGGGGGGAATTAGCCATGTTTATTAAAATTTAATTCAACCCATTTTCCTAAATTTGCTATTTGAATATGAACCCTCCCATTTCTGATTGAGTATTCCCAAAGCCAATCATTGAATACATGTAAGAGGGTGGGTGCAAGTGGTCACATTCCAGAGTTATTGGGCACATGATGGTTGAGTACAATTAGCTTGGGGAAGAGTGTGAGTCAAGAAAGGCAAGCCACAAGAGAGGAAATTCATATAGGTTGGGACGACAGTTTTTAGTCCGTCAAGTTTTGTGCATGGGAAGGAAGGGGAGAGAAAGAAAGAGAGGTTGGAGCTAGTGCAACCATAGAGGGTGAATTCTAGAGCAGGATGGAGCGTAACTGGAGAGAATTGGAGTTGGAAAACTGAAGAGTCGGGTTGTTAGGCCTGAAGAGTGAAATCTTGTGTGACTTGCACTAAAACAACAAGTGTTTGTTGTCGGTTGGCTTATAGTTTTCCTAGAAACAAGTTCCCTTGAGTTCCCAACTGAGAGATTCCTAGCTACCTGTGCCAGAAAGACCGTGATAAATGAATGGGACATTCCTTGGGTTATCCCTGATAAATGGATGGTACATCCCTTGGGATATCCCTAATAAATGAATGATGCATTCCATGGGTTGGGCAAGTCAGGAGGAAGAGAGATGGTAGAAAAATCGGGATAGTTGTAAGAGAATATTTGTTGGGTTACGAGTTTTATGAGCTGCGAGTGGACTGTGAGGGACCACACTCTTTTGTGGATTACTAGCCTCAATGCGGGGGTGACTGACTATTGAGATTTGGAACAATTAGTCTATGGTTGGGTGGAATGTCCATCCCAAGCAACTTGTTGCACAATTCTTGCTTAAAGATAAATGTTTTATTTTGTACTGAGTTATTTACATGTGTTATTGTTGTGCATGAAATCGACGTAAATGAGAATGACTTATATGTTGTTGTGATGAGCGGTTTAGCTACATTTCATGTTGATTATTAACATGCTTTAGATGTATATGTTTTATGGTTATAAACAATAGCTAAATATGTTTTAAATTAATAGTTGTAAGCTACAGGAAATCAGATAACAATTAAAGAATTACTTTAGTTAGCATAAATTTCATTTTTATGTGTATTCCGCACCGTAATGTCCCTTGATTGGGTTGGGGAACGTTATATTATGGTATCAAATCTGTAAAAAGAGAGATTTTTGCGTGGCGTGACCCAGCCTAGGTGGCTGGGTACGTTACAAAGTGGTATCAAAGCTCAGTTTTCAACGTTGAGCCTGGATGGGCAGAGTTAGCAGAACGTTGAAGAAAAAATTCGTAGAGAATGAATTCTGGAGTATGTTTGCAACTTGTTTTATTAAATTACTGCAGTAAAATTGAGAGAAATTTCATGGGTAATGTGAATAATTGAGCCTCTTTGGAAAATTAGAACATAAGCAAAATCAGAAAAAAAAAATGGGTATTTTTCCATACGATGACGTCGACATGACGTGGAAACCACGTGTCAACTGACATGGTAGAAGAAAGACGTGTACTTYCATGGTGGCATGTACATGTTGGATGGGATGACAATGTTGGGTATGTGTTATATTCTTTGCACGACTAGATTTTTTTTACCAGTTTTCATGTTTGTTTTTGGGCGGTTTTTCGACACATGGTTTTTTCGCTGATGGTTTTCTATTTCTGATTAAGGAATTAGGGTTTTTGACCAATCCTGTTCATAGCCAGAATGAATAAATAAGTGGCTAATTACATAGCCAGATGTCTAGAATGCCAAAACGCGAAGACAAAATATATACACCCAACAGGTTTGCTACAACCATTGCCCATTTAAAAATGGAAGTGGGAAGTAGTTACAGTTGATGTTATTACTAGGCTGCCCAGAACAGTGAAGCAACATGATTCCATCATGGTGGTGGAAATAAATTGACTAAAGCAACACATTTTATTTTAGTAAAGACTACACACAAGGCAACAAATATTGCATAAATTTATATGAAGAAAGTTGCTAGGTTACATGGAGTGTCTAAGACAATAGTTTTAGAGAGAGATACAAAGTTTACTTCAAATTTTTGGAAAGGTTTGTTTAAAGGCTTTGGAACAACTCTAAATATTAGTACAACGTATCATCCAGAGTCAGATGGGAAAACATAAATGTCTAACAGGATAATTGAGGGCATGCTTAGAATGTACATGATGGATCAACCATCAAAGTGAGAAGATTATATTCATTTAGTTGAATTTGCCTACAATATTGGGTATCAGGCCTCATTGAAGATGAGTCCATTTGAAACATTATATGGAAGAAAATGTAACACTCCGGTGAGTTGGGATAATCCAGCAGACAAAACAGTTGTTGGGCTAGATTTTTTGAAGGAAATGGAAGAGAATATGACAAGGATAAAGTAGTATTTAAAGGCTACCCAGGATAGGCAGACAAGTTATGCAGACAAGAATAGAGTTTTCATAGATTTTAAAGTAGGTGAACATGTGTTTTTGAAAGTGAAGTCAAAGAGAAGTTCACTAATATTGGGAAGTTGCTCAAAGTTGGCAACGAGATATTGTGGACCTTTTGAAATATTAGAAAAGATAGGGCCAATTGCATACATGCTAGCATTGCATGTATCCACGAGAGTGCACAATGTATTTCATGTATTGTTATTAAAGAATTATGTACCTGATCTTAACCACATAATTGATTGGAATGTGATCCAGGTGGAGCACGAAGGGGATTTTCGGGTGGAACCGGTACACATCCTAGACTGAAAAGTCAAGGTGCTCAAGAACAAAGCCATAGGGTTGATAAAGGTTCAATGGACCTGCTATGGTCTTGAATATGCTACGTGGAAGCATGAAGAAACCATGCGAGAAGAGTACCCACAAATTTTTGACAATTTTGAAGGCAGAATGCAAGACTCCATTTTGGAAAGCTAGAGTTCTAGAACCACATCTCAGAGTCCTAGCCCACTGCGTTGGGGACCTTGATAAATGAATGACTCATTCATTGGGTTAACCTCAATAAACGAATGGGACATCCCTTGGTTCAACACTGATAAACGAATGGTGCATTCCTTGAGTCGATAAGTTGAGAGGAATAGAAGATTAATGGCTGGAGCTACTGCTGGAGTTGTTAAATTGCAAAATTTTTATTTTTAAGTGTTGTGATGTAAATTTGCATATATATATATATATATATATATAGTGCACCAAGGACGACACACAATTGTAGGGGAGAGGGAATGTAACATCCAAATTATAATCCCCAGTTTAATTAATGCTTATGTGGATATAATATGTGGCTATGGCCAAACGATGTAATATGCAAATTATATTTCAATGTTGTCATAATAGAAATGTGATGTCGGTCACTAAGAGGACATGGACAAAAGATGGGGGTTGAATTAATCCACAAGAGAGGGGAGTGTCTAGGATAATGGCCAAGAGGGGTCCAAGGGGGGAATTACCCATGTATATTAATTCAACCCATTTTCCTAAATTTGTTATTTGAATATGAACCCTCCCATTTTTGATTGAGTGTTTCCAAAGCCAATCATTGAATACATGCAAGAGGGTGGGTGAGAGTGGTCACATCCCAGAGTTATTGGGCACACGGGGGTTGAGTACAATCATCTTGTGGAAGAGTGTGAGTCAGGAAAGAAAAGTCACAAGAGAAGAAATTTGTATGAGTTGGGACAACAGTTTTTAGTTAGTCAAGTTTTCTGCATGGGAAGGAAGGAGAGAGAAAGAAAGAAAGCTTGGAGCTGGTGCAACCATGGAGGGAGAATTCTAGAGCAGGTTGGAGCACAATTGGAATGAATTGGAGCTGGAAATATGAAGAGCTAGGTTGTCGAGCCTAAAGAGTGAACTCTCCGTGAGTTGCAATAAAAAAACAAGTGTTTGTTGTTAGTTTGCTGATAGTTTTCCTAGTAGCAGGTTCCCTTTAGTTCCTAGCTGAGAGATTCCTAGCTACATGTGCCAGAGAGACCCTGATAAATTGAAGGCACATTCCTTGAGTTATCCCCGATAAACATATGGTACATCCCTTGGGTTAACCCTAATAAACATATGGTACATCCCTTGGGTTATCCTTGATAAACGAATGGTGCATTCCTTGGTTTGGGCAGGTCAGGAGGAAGAGAACTTGTAGAAAAATCGGGATAGTTGTAGGAGATTATCAGTTGGATTATGATTTTTATGAGTTGCGAGTGGACTGTGAGAGACCACCATCTTTTGTGGATTACTAACCTTAGCTCGGTGGATGATCGACTATTGAGATTTGGAACAATTAATCTATGGTTGGCTGGAACATCCATCCCAAGCAATTGGTTGCACAATTCTTGTTTAAAGATAAGTGTTTTATCTTGTGCTGATTTATTTACATGTGTTATTGTTGTGCATGAACTCTGCGTAATTGAGAATGAATTATATGTTGATGTAATGAGCAGTTTAGTTGCATTTCATGTTTATTATTAGCATGCTTTAGATGCATCTTTTTTATGGTTATGGACAATAACTAAATCTTTTTTAAATTAGTAGTTGTAAGCTATAGGAAATCGACTAACAGTAAAATAATTACTTTAGTTAGAAGAAATTTCATTTTTATGTGTATTCCACAGCGTAATGTCCCTCGGTTGGGATGGAGAACGTTACATTATGGTATCAGAGCTGTAAAAAGAGAGAGTTTTGTGTGGCATGATCCAGCCTGGGTGGATGGGTACATTACAACACGAGACATATAAACCTTTTCTTTTTACTGTCAGGTCATAAAATTTGAAGAAAGCTTACAATGGTACGCTAAAGGGATATTTACCAGTTTCACAAAGTTCATATTGAACATTATCAGTGACAACCACAACTTACCRTTTTCCTCATCTTTGTATACTTCTATTCCCAAGATTTGTTTTGCTGCCCTTGGATCCTTCACCTAAAACAACTTGACCAACTGAGCCTTTAACCTTCTGACCTCAACCATGCTTTGCTTGCATCAAATATATCATCAACATAACACCAAGATAATGAATATGCCATAAACACAATGATCATGCTCACTTATTAAGAAACTTTGACTCACCATAAAGCGATCACAAATCTTGTACCATTGCTTGGTTACCTTAGGCCATACAATGATTCCTTGAGTTTGCAAACAAATCTCCCTTTGCAATCCTAAACAATTTATGATCGTTCCAAAGTACATATCTATGCTAATGATGACTTTGTGGACAATAGGATAAAATAATATACATCCTTTATCTCCATGACCATAACCAACAAATATGTGTTTCCTTGACCAAATCTATCCAAGCTGACCAAGCGAGCCTTCAACTCTCACCTCTAGGCTAAATTTAAATGGAGTATCCTAAGCCCTTTTACATGCTTCATTACATGCAATCCATGGGCTCTAAAACCATGAACTACCAAACCATGACTCTTGACCTAAATTTTCCCCATGACCAAAACTGGCCAACCTTCCCTCAAATATGGGGTATACGGGAATACTACATGCTTTCCCCCCCTTTATCACCTATGTCGTGTAGAATTTACCAGTGACATTTCAGAACTAGGGTATGCACGTCTAACCAGGTCTTACAGTTACATGGCCATTTACATAACTCCACCTCAAACTTTGCATTCAAAACTTTCACCATTGGAATAAACACCAAAACTTTCAACACAAGTTTGACTAATGAACCATCGCACAACTCAAGGTTATATATTAATGGAGAATCACCCCACCCTCTTAAACTTCAAAAAATATTTGATTTCTCTAAAAACAAAAACGGGTGGATTATTTTTTTTTAATAAAACTTTTGGAAATATATACTTCACCACCGAGAAGGGTTTCCTCCAGCAAAACTTCACGACTGCCCGCCAAATCCCATCGAGTAGAAGTCCTTGATTCCTGGGAAACTGCAATCTGAACTCTCAAATATTGCAACAACCTCTTGTAGACGAAGCCCACACAACCGTCGTCAATGCTCCTCATGTTTCTTCGCCTGCTGCTGCTCCAAATCCACAAGATGTTGATCCTGTCATCGCTCCAACTCCAATGTTTGTCATTGCTCCAGCGTAAATAGTACCCACGCTTCCATTGCTAGTGCCACCTGCCTCACGACCAATTGCATGTCCATTGCCACCATAGCCAACACTGCCTCCACCTTGCGTCGACCTCAGTGGATTTCTCATCGAGAAATCCTCGATTGCGAGTCGTCCAATTTCTCACACTACTGGGTGTGCTTCCTTCCTCGACCCTTTGTGCGCGGGAAAATACTCTCCTTCTCATTGGGCTCATGATTCACCAAAATCGGCAGCCACAAACCACCACTCAACCTTGCTTTGATACCACTTGTTGGGATCGAGTGACCTTTATCAACAAAGAAAATGAAGAAGATAAACAATCTCACACAACACATAAGAGAATGAAACAAAAATGGGGGCAATGATATCCCTTATTGTTTAGGGAACGAAAAATGGGTTTACAAATCCCAGGGAGCTCCTCACGAGCTTCTACATTTAACCAAGAGAGATCTCAAGCATTTCCAAGCATTCAGAAAGCCAAATGCTTGAGAAACCTCTAAATGAATGTAACAACAAAAGTATGTGTTGTCACAACCCAACATAAACTTGTTGGAAATAAATGATCTTTGGCCACTAATAAGATCTTGGGTGTTAATAGTTTTAAAGTAACTTATCCAGAGGGGGTTAGGGTATGTATATCACCTGAGTGGGCCTAATGGTTAAGAACATGTGTTTCCTCTTAAGAAGTCACAGGTTCAAATCCAGAGGGGGGTAGGGTATGTATACCTTCGTAGACTTTACCAGTCAAATCGTTGGGCGGAGGGGGTCCCTTGTCCCACAAACAAGGGGGTCTCATACACCAATGTTGTGTGCTGGCTTGGCCATGACCTTAAAAATAGATTATTATTATTATCATCATTTGATTCAACAAGCATACCGAACTAAATCACACCGCTTGAATATTACGATCTCGTACAAACTTGACCATTCTTTTAGAAGTGGACTAACTCTGATTTCCGATGGTAAGGTTTTAAATTTCTGACCAATCCAGAATTCTAATCAATTTTTTAAACATCTAAGTTAATTTAAATAACATCTAGATTGGTTTAAAATAAATAAAATAATTATAAATATAAAAAAAATTATTTATTTTTCAAAAAATTAATTTAATATGGTCTTTCTTAAAAATACCAAATTATATGATATGCATAAACACTTCCATTTAAAGATAATATTACACCAGGATGTTTTCATATAATATGTAATTTTAAATAGTTATTAAAATTTACTTTTATAAATACATATAACAGTTTAAACCTAAATTATATTATTATTATGTTGTGTTTTAACCACTAAACTATATCAAAGATCATTCAAATAAATTTATTTAAAAACACTCAAAATAAATTTATTTAAAAACCATTAAAATTATATATAAATGAGTAACGTGACAAGAATCACTTCGGAATCTTGTCTAATGTGTTGTACGCTTCCATCTTCGTAAAAGATAAGACACTCTAGCTCAACATAGTGGAGATATATTCTTCATCGGTAAAAGAAGACATATTCTTCATCGGTAAAAGAAGACGTAAAAGGTCATTTGTAAGTACTACTTTAAGTATTTTGTAATTATTACTTTACCACAACATGCAGCTCAAATATTCTTCCTGTGTAATTATTACTTTACCACAACATGCGGCTCAAATATTCTTCCTGGTACTTTCGTTGGGGGAGAATAAA
>JASDQU010373747.1:115993-135131 GCA_032191745.1 Picea mariana | reverse complement strand
TTTACGGAAATTACCTTGTTACTTCAATTTCACTTAAAGCAACGGATGGACGGCGTTGAATGCATTGATCGTCACAATTAGGACAATGGACATATAAAGTGAGGCAAGAACAATCATGTGCCATCTTTGGTATCTGAATATCTTTGGTATCTTAAGGGGAATGCAGAAACAGGATTAAAGTCAAGGATTATTTTCTTTGGTATCTTAAGGGGAATGTAGAAACAGGATTAAAGTTAATTTTAGGGTTAAATTTCGTTCATGGGTTAATTTTTCAAGGTTTTTTCAAAAAAAGATTTTGTTATTCTAAAAATGATTTACCCAAATTCTATTAGATAAAATTATTTTATTTTAAAAATTGCCAAAATTTTATACAAAACTGTATAAAATCCTTAGAAATTTGAATATTTTTATAAAATATAGCTAAATATGAAGAATTAGTAAGATTCATCAAAGTTTCTGCATTTTAAAATAAATTTGCATTCTTAAAATCATCCCCGATTAAAATAAGAAATTTATCATTAAATTATATGAACATTGCAGACCAAATATTTGAACTTTGTCAACAAATCATGAAGTAGTTTAGACGAAAGATCTTATGCTAAAGCAACATCAGAATCAAATTACACAGATATTAAACAAATTGATTTGATGAAGATTGTCGAGGTCAGACCAGATAATCCAAGCATAAATTGTGGAAAAATAAGAACACACTACATATGTTTCCCTGTTTCTAGGGAAGATAGCCGAAAAGGATGCATTTCAAATAAAGCATACCAAAACGCCAAAAAAATGCTCCAAAATGTACCAAACCCAAAGCTATTTGGTCTCAAAAAGCTTTGTTACCATAAACTCAACGAGGAGAATCCAAAGAAACAGACAGAACCCAGAAGTCAGTCATTCGTACGCTTCGCTGACCTTATTGGGATATTTTACTAAAGACCTCCATGACGGATCTTGAATGGAGCAGGGAGGAAAATATTTCAATTATAATTGATTTTAATAATAATAATAGTGATAGATTGGTTATTTGGGAGTTGGCGAAGAATCCAACATTGAAGAAAAGTCCAGCTCCAGGACGACTTGAATCAAAAAATCCCAAATGGCAACCGACGCGAAGATGCAAAGATACACGCTTATTCGACCTCAGACCAATAAGTTGGTGAAAGCAAATCTTTATTCACGGAAACGGGTCATGTTTGTCTCCTGGAAATGCTTATGAAAGACAAATACCTATTTGGAAGGAGAACCGTCAACTCAAATCAAGCGAGCAGACCGGGCATCATGTTCCAATGAAAATATCTGTGGCAAACCTAACTCACACGCCTTGAATATTACGGTACAAACTTGACCATTCTTTTGTTTGTGATGGTGTGGCTCGTGTTGGAGGAGTATGAGTATTCAAATTGACAGATCTCTTTTTCAGGTAAAAAAAATAAAAATGGGTTTGAATTTGGCTAGATTTTTATGGTTATTTGAGTTTTCATGGATCAAAATTCCATGTATTTTAAAACCTTATTTCAGGGATTTTGTCCATTTTAAACCAACTCAAAGGCTTAGAAAATCGATCAAAATTCTAGATTGACTAAAAATTTAAAATAGAGAAAGAAAGACCTGCCGAAAAGACAACTTGAAAGAAAAGATTGCTCCTCTGTTAACCCACTCCATTCAAATTCGGTTAAATTGTAATATCATTCAAATTCTATCCTGAATGATCAGAGTCAATTCAAAATTCTTTAATGTGAAATTTTGATTCCAAACTTTGTTTTCTTAAAAAAATAAATAAATTAAAAAATAATTAATAAAAACTTTCTTTGTGATGTTTCACCTTTTCTTATAATGTATATACAAGAAAAAACAAAATATTTAAAGCAATTAAAATAAAATAAAAAACAATTAAAACTTTGTTGGTGATGTTTCATCTTTCCATATATGTCATAGAAAAGAAACGGAAAAAATATTTTGATTATTCTTTATCAAAAGCTAATGTAATATTTTGATTATTCTTTATCGAAAGCTAATGCCATGTTCCTTCATAAAACCGCTTTTTCCAAAAAGATTCGATTCCTTTTTATTGGAGGTGTTAGATTAATTAATTTATTTTTTAAATGTTATTATTTTTAATTTATTAAGGTGGTAAAATGTATTATATTTAGTTGTTAATTGGGAATGACGATAATTATTATTGATTATTACTAATTCATTATCATTATTTAAAAAATTATATCTTTTGAAATGATGTGTTTATAGTTTACCAAGTGTTTTGGGTTTTTGGATCGTTAACTTTTAGCCAATTAAAAATATTTTAAGTTTTACTCCACACCAAAAAAAAATAGTTTCAACTTGAATAGTATTCACAAGAAAACTAGCTAGATAATATAAAAAAAAACTAAAAACTTGTGATTTTATGTAACTACCTCCATCAAAATCATATAATTTATTATGACATTAACATTAAGTCCATACATGAAAACTTAATATTATCCAATTAATTTAAACATCTTGCTCAAGGAAAAATTATTAAATAATCCATTTTAATATATTTTTAAGAAATAATTTTTTATTTATTTATGATTACGAATTTCAATTTTATATTATGATAAAGTTAAATTATTAGATTTAAAAAAATTAACATTTTATATTTACAAAGGTTAAATCTATATTGTATTTCAATGATAGGAGCATAAGACGATTGAGATGGAAACAGTTCATATGAATGACGTGAAACATTGTCATTTTGTGTACAGAGGTATTTTGCAATGTTAAGTGAGATGCTTTTCTTCCATCTCGGGAATTTAATCGAGTAAAAGGTTTTCTCACGAATCACGATAGTTCTCTCAGTAAAGCTTATCCTTTATAAAAACACTTTTTCTGAGCTATTTTAATTGCACTAAATCTAGCTAAAAGAAGGTGTGATGATCAACTTTCAACAAATATTAAAATAACCAAAATATACCCAATATATTTTATGAAAAACATGAGAACATTACATTCACCAAATTTATAGTGTATGGGCTCGCTATTTATTACAAAATATTAATGTAATGTTTTAAAATAATATAGTTCAAAAATATTAATGTAATGTTTTAAAATAATATAGTTCAAAAAAGTTGTAAAAAAACTTTAGCAATGCAATTGTTTAGTACAAACTTCATTATAACATTATTCATCAAAGTTTTGTATGAATTGTTGGGATTGGGTGGCTTGCAAAAAGTGGTTAATCAATAGAGAAAATGAAGAAGATAAACAATCTCATGTAGTATAGTAGAGAATTAAACAAAAATGGGGTGTAGTATAGTAGAGAACGAAACAAAAATGGGGCGATGATATTCTTTATTGCTCAGCCAATGGAAAAATGGTTTACAAATCCCAAGGAGCTAGTCACGGGCTTCTACATTATTCAAGAGAGATCTCAAGTATTTATAGGCATCCAAAAATCCAAATTCTTGAGAAACCTCTAAACAAATGTAACGACAAGGGTATGTGCTGTCACAACCCAACAATATCCACCTAGACAACAATTTATTGATACCTTGTCCAACGAATCAAACATCACCTTCCTGCAAGTCAAGAGAAGCCAAACACTACTGTAGCTTCTCTAACAACACTGGTTGCATGAACATGTCTACACAGTTTGCTCCGGTATGGACCACTCCACCGTCACTAAATCAACATAACTACAAACGAAATCATTGCAACCATTGTAGGTGATACTTGTGCTTCTCAGATACTGAAGCACCCATTTTCATGCTCTTTATCTGGTTTTTCCATGTGTTCACTAACAACATCAATTGCATGTGAAATATTTGAACATTTCATCACAATCATCAACCTTCCTACTACAATTGCATAAGGTACACGTGTAACATCCTCATTATAATCCCTAGTTTAATTAATGTTTATGTGGATATAATATGTGGCTACGACCAAACGATGTAATATGCGAATTGTATTTCAATGTTTTAATAATAAAAATGTGATGCCAGCTACTAAGGGGACATGGACAAGAGATGGGGGCTGGATTAATCCACAAGAGAGGGAAGTGTCTAGGATAATGACCAAGATGGGTCCAAGGGGGGAATTAGCCATGTTTATTAAAATTTAATTCAACCCATTTTCCTAAATTTGCTATTTAAATATGAACCCTCCCATTTATGATTGAATGTTCCCAAAGCTAATCATTGAATACATGTAAGAGGGTGGGTGCAAGTGGTCACATTCTGGAGTTATTGGGCACATGATGGTTGAGTACAATTATCTTGGGGAAGAGTGTGAGTCAAGAAAGGCAAGCCACAAGAGAGGAAATTCATATAGGTTGGGACGACAATTTTTAGTCTGTCAAGTTTTGTGCATGGGAAGGAAAGAGAGAGAAAGAAAGAGAGGTTGGAGCTGGTGCAACCATAGAGGGTGAATTCTAGAGCAGGATGGAGCGTAACTAGAAAGAATTGGAGCTGGAAAACTGAAGAGTCGGGTTGTTAGGCCTGAAGAGTGAAATCTTGTGTGAGTTGCACTAAAACAACAAGTGTTTGTTGTCGGTTGGCTTATAGTCTTCCTAGAAACAAGTTCCCTTGAGTTCCCAACTAAGAGATTCCTAGCTACCTGTGCCATAAAGACCGTGATAAATGAATAGAACATTCCTTGGGTTATCCCTGGTAAATGGATGGTACATCCCTTGGGATATCCCTAATAAATGAATGGTGCATTCCTTGGGTTGGGCAAGTCAAGAGGAAGAGAGCTGGTAGAAAAATCGGGATAGTTGTAAGAGAATATTTGTTGAGTTACGAGTTTTCTGAGTTGCAAGTGAACTGTGTGGGACCACACTCTTTTTTGGATTACTAGCCTCAATGCGAGGGTGACTGACTATTGAGATTTGGAACAATCAATTTATGGTTGGGTGGAATGTCCATCCCAAGCAACTTGTTGCACAATTCTTGTTTAAAGATAAATGTTTTATCTTGTATTGAGTTATTTACATGTGTTATTGTTGTGCATGAACTCGATGTAAATGAGAATGACTTATATGTTGTTGTGATGAGCGGTTTAGCTACATTTCATGTTGATTATAAACATGCTTTATATGCATATGTTTTATGGTTATAAATAGTAGCTAAATCTGTTTTAAATTGATAGTTGTAAGCTACAGGAAATCAAATAATAATAAAAGAATTATTTTAGTTAGCATAAATTTCATTTTTGTGTGTATTCCGCACCGTAATGTCCCTCGATTGGGTTGGGGAATGTTATATTATGGTATCAGAGCTGTAAAAAGAGATATTTTTGCATGGCGTGACCTAGCGTAGGTGGCTAGGTACATTACAAAGTGGTATCAAAGTTCAGTGTTCAATGTTGAGCCTGGATGGGCAGAGTTAGCAGAACGCTGAAGAAAAAAATCGTAGAGAATGAATTCTTGAGTATGTTCGCAACTTGTTTTATTAAATTACTACGGTAAAATTGAGAGAAATTTCATGGGTAATGTGAATAATTGAGCCTCTTTGGAAAATTTGAACATAAACAAAATCGGAAAAAAAATGGGTATTTTTCCATACGATGACGTCGACATGACGTGGAAACCACGTGTCAACTGACGTGGTAGAAGAAAGACGTGTACTTCCATGGTGGCATGTACATGTTGGATGGGATGACAATGTTGGGTATGTGTTATATTCTTTGCACGACTAGATTTTTTTACCAGTTTTCACGTTTGTTTTTGGGTGGTTTTTCAACACGTGGTTTTTTCGCTGATGGTTTTCTATTTCCAGTTAAGGAATTAGGGTTTTTGACCAATCCCGTTCATAGCTAGAATGAAGAAAGAAGTGGCTAATTACATAGCCAGATGTCTAGAATGCCAAAACACGAAGACAAAATATATACACCCAACAAGTTTTCTACAACCATTGCCCATTTAAAAATGGAAGTGGGAAGTAGTTACAGTTGATGTTATTACTAGGCTGCCCAGAACAGTGAAGAACATGATTCCATCATGGTGTTGGAGGATAAATTGACTAAAGCAACACATTTTATTTCTGTAAAGACTACACACAAGGCAAAAAATATTGCATAAATTTATATGAAGGAAGTTGCTAGGTTACATGGAGTGCCTAAGACAATAGTTTTAGAGAGAGATCCAAAGTTCACTTCAAATTTTTGGAAAGGTTTGTTCAAAGGCTTTGGAACAAATCTAAATATTAGTACAACGTATCATCCAGAGTTTGATGGGAAAACATAAATGTTTAACAGGATAATTAAGGACGTGCTTATAATGTTTTTGATGGATCAACCATCAAAGTGAGAAGATTATATTCATTCAGTTGAATTTGCCTACAATATTGGGTATCAGGCCTCATTGAAGATGAGTCCATTTGAAACATTGTATGGAAGAAAATGTAACACTCCAATAAGTTGGGATAACCCAGCAGACAAAACAGTTGTTGGGCTAGATTTTTTGAAGGAAATGGAAGAGAAGATGACAAGGATAAAGTAGTATTTAAAGGTTGCCCAGGATAGGTAGACAAGTTATGCAGACAAGAATAGAGTTTTCATAGATTTTAAAGTAGGTGAACATGTGTTTTTGAAAGTGAAGGTAAAGAGAAGTTCACTAATATTGGGAAGTTGCTCGAAGTTGGCAGTGAGATATTGTGGACCTTTTGAAGTATTAGAAAAGATAGGGCCATTTGCATACATGCTAGCATTGCATGCATCCATGAGTGTGCACAATGTATTTCATGTATTGTTATTAAAGAATTATGTACCTGATCCTAACCACATAATTGATTGGAATGTGATCCAGGTGGAGCACGAAGGGGATTTTCGGGTGGAATTCGTACACATCCTAGACCGAAAAGTCAAGGTGCTCAAGAACAAATCCATAGGGTTTATAAAGGTTCAATGGACCTGCTATGGTCTTGAATATGCTACATGGGAGCATGAAGAAACCATGCGAGAAGAGTACCAACCGATTTTTGACAATTTTGAAGGCAGAATGCAAGACTCCATTTTGGAAAGCTAGAGTTCTTGAACCACATCTCAGAGTCCTAGCCAACTGCATTGGGGACCTTGATAAATGAATGACTCATTCATTGGGTTAACCTCGATAAATGAATGGGACATCCCTTGGTTCAAACCTGATAAACGAATGGTGCATTCCTTGGGTCGATAAGTTGAGAGGAATAGGAGATTAATGGTTGGAGCTACTGCTGGATTTGTTAAATTGCAAAATTTTTATTTTTAAGTGTTGTGATGTAAATTTGCATATATATATATATATATATATATATATATATAGTGCACCAAGGATGACACACAATTGTAGGGGAGGGGGAATGTAACATTCCCATTATAATCCCCAGTTTAATTAATGCTTATGTGGATATAATATGTGGCTATGACCAAGCGATGTAATATGCAAATTATATTTCAATGTTTTAATAATAAAAATGTGATGTCGGTCGCTAAGAGAACATGGACAAAAGATGGGGGTTGAATTAATCCACAAGAGAGGGGAGTGTCTAGGATAATGGTCAAAAGGAGTCCAAGGGGGGAATTACCCATGTATATTAATTCAACCCATTTTCCTAAATTTGTTATTTGAATATGAACCCTCCCATTTTTGATTGAGTGTTTCCAAATCCAATGATTGAATACAAGCAAGAGGGTGGGTGAGAGTGGTCACATCCCAGAGTTATTGGGCACATGGGGGTTGAGTACAATCATCTTGTGGAAGAGTGTGAGTCAAGAAAGAAATTTCACAAGAGAGGAAATTTGTATGGGTTGGGACGACAATTTTTAGATAGTCAAGTTTTCTGCATGGGAAGGAAGGAGAGAGCAAGAAAGAGAGCTTGGAGCTGGTGCAACCATGGAGGGCAAATTCTAGAGTAGGATTGAGCGCAATTTGAGTGAATTGGAGCTGTAAAACTGAAGAGCCAGGTTGTCGGGCCTAAAGAGTGAACTCTCCGTGAGTTGCATTAAAAAAACAAGTGTTTGTTGTTAGTTTGCTAATAGTTTTCCTAGTAGCAGGTTTCCTTTAGTTCCCAGCTGAGAGATTCCTAGCTACCTGTACCAGAGAGACCCTGATAAATGAATGACACATTCCTTGAGTTATCTCCGATAAACATATGGTAAATCCCTTGGGTTAACCCTAATAAACATATGGTACATCCCTTGGGTTATCCTTGATAAACGAATGATGCATTCCTTGGGTTAGGCAGGTCAGGAGGAAGAGAACTCATAGAAAAATCGGGATAGTTGTAGGAGATTATCAGTTGGGTTATGAGTTTTATGAGTTGTGAGTGGACTGTGAGAGACCACCATCTTTTGTGGATTACTAACCTTAGCTCGGTGGATGACTGACTATTGAGATTTGGAACAATTAATCTATGGTTGGCTGGAACATCCATCCCAAGCAATTCGTTGCACAATTCTTGTTTAAAGATAAGTGTTTTATCTTGTGCTGATTTATTTACATGTGTTATTGTTGTGCATGAAATCTACGTAACTGAGAATGACTTATATGCTGATGTAATGAGCGGTTTAGTTGCATTTCATGTTGATTATTAGCATGCTTTAGATGCATCTTTTTTATGGTTATGGACAATAGCTAAATCTATTTTAAATTAGTAGTTGTAAGCTATAGGAAATCGACTAACAGTAAAATAATTACTTTAGTTAGCATAAATTTCATTTTTATGTGTATTCCACACCGTAATGTCCCTCGGTTGGGTTGGAGAACGTTACATTATGGTATCCAAGATGTAAAAAGAGAGAGTTTTGTGTGGCGGGATCCAACCTGGGTGGATGGGTACATTACAACACGAGACATATAAACCTTTTCTTTTTACTGTCAGGTCATAAAATTCGAAGAAAGATTACAATGGTACGCTAAAGGGATATTTACCGGTTTCACAAAGTTCATATTGAATATTATCAGTGACAACCACAACTTACCATTTTTCCCATCTTTGTATACTTCTATGCCCAAGATTTGTTTTGCTGCCCTTGGATCCTTCACCTAAAACAACCTGACCAACTGAGCCTTTAACCTTCTGACCTCAACCATGCTTTGCTTGCATCAAATATATCATCAACATAACACCAAGATAATGAATATGCCATAAATGAAATGATCATGCTCACTTATTAAGAAACTTTGACTCACCATAAAGCAATCACATATCTTGTACCATTGCTTGGTTACCTTAGGCCATACAATGATTCCTTGAGTTTGCAAACAAATCTCCCTTTGTGACCTAAACAACTTATGATTGTTCCAAGTACATATCTATGCTAATGATGAATTTGTGGACAATAGGATCAAATAATATACATCCTTTATCTTCATGACCATAACCAACAAAGATGTGTTTCCTTGACCAAATCTATCCAAGCCGACCAAGTGAGCCTTCAACTCTCACCTCTAGGCTAAATTTAAATGGAGTATCCTAAGCCCTTTTACATGCTTCATTACATGCAATCCATGGGCTCTAAAACCATGAACTACCAAACCATGTGCCTAAAACCATGACTCTTGACCTAAATTTCCCCCATGACCAAAACTGGCCAACGTTCCCTCAAATATAGGGTATTCGGGAATACTGCATGCTTTCCCCCCCTTTATCACCTAGGTCATGTAGAATTTACCAGTGACATTTCAGAACTAGGGTATGCACGTCTAACTAGGTCTTACAGTTGCATGCCCATTTACATAACTCCACCTCGAACTTTGCATTCAAAACTTTCACCATTGGAATAAACACCAAAAATTTCAACACAAGTTTGACTAATGAACCATCGCACAACTCAAGGGTATATATTAATGGAGAATCACCCCACCCTCTTAAACTTCAAAAAATATTTGAAATATTTAATTTCTCTAAAAACAAAAATGGGTGGATTATTTTTTTTTAATAAAACTTTTGGAAATATATACTTCACCACCGATAAGGGTTTCCTCCAACAAAACTTCACGACTGCCTGCCGAATCCCATCGAGTAGAAGTCCTTGATTCATGGGAAACTGCAATTTGAACTCTCGAATATTGCAACAACCTCCTGCAGACAAGGCCCACACAACCGTCGTCGATGTTCCTCATGTTGCTTCGCCTGCTGCTGCTCCAAATCCACAAGATGTTGATCCTGTCATCGCTCCAACTCCAATGTTTGTCATTGCTCCACCGTAAATAGTACCCACGCTTCCATTCCTAATGCCACTTGCCTCACGACCAATTGCCTGTCCACTGCCACCATAGCCAACACTGCCTCCAACTTGCGTCAACCTTAGTGGATTTCTCATTGAGAAATCCTCCACTGCAAGTCGTCCAATTTCTCACACTACCAAGTGTGCTTCCTTCCTCGACCCTTTGTGCGTGGGAAAATACTGTCCTTCTCATTGGGCTCATGATTCACCAAAATCGGCAACCACAAACCACTACTCAACCTTGCTTTGATACCACTTGTTGGGATCGAGTGACCTTAATCAACAAAGAAAATAAAGAAGATAAACAATCTCACACAACACATAAGAGAATGAAACAAAAATTGGGGCAATGATATCCCTTATTGTTTAGCGAATGAAAAAATGGTTTACAAATCCCAAGGAGCTCCTCACGAGCTTCTACATTTAACCAAGAGAGATCTCAAGCGTTTCCAAGCATTCAGAAAGCCAAATGCTTGAGAAACCTCTAAATGAATGTAACAACAAAAGTATGTGTTGTCACAACCCAACATAAACTTGTTGGTAATAAATGATCTTTGGCCACTAATAGGATCTTGGGTGTTAATAGTTTTACACTAACTTATCCAGAGGGGGGTAGGGTATGTATACCGCCTGAGTGGGCCTAATGGTTAAGAACATGTGTTTCGTCTTAAGAAGTCACAGGTTCAAATCTAGAGGGGGGTAGGGTATGTATACCTTCGTAGACTTTACCAGTCAAATCGCTGGACAGAGGGGGGTCACTTGTCCCACAAACAAGGGGGTCTCATACACCAATTTCGTGTGCTGACTTGGCCATGACCTTAAAAATAGATTATTATTATATTATTATTATTATCATCATTTAATTTAAATGTAAAAGATTAAAATTTTAAAAATTTGTGATTGAAAATTTTATAACATAGTAATGTATTATCATTAAATCTATTATTATTATTATTATTATAATGATGTTATATTTTAAAATATCATCAAAATGAATTTATTTAAAAACACTTAATTTTTTTTATTTAAAAACAATTAAAGTTGTATATAACTAAGTAATGTGACAACACTCACTTTAGAATCTTGTACGCTTCCATCTTCATAAAAGATAAACTTGGACAAATATTCTTCTTCGGTAAAAGATGTAAAAAGGACGTTGTAAAACGTTGTCATTTTGTATTACATAGATATTCTGTAATTATTACTTTACCACAACATACGGCTCGAACATTCTTCGTGCTACTTTAGTTTTGGAGTAGGCTAACTCGGGAGCAAACAGACCGGCTTTTCAGGCAAAAAAATGGGTCAACTAGATTTTCAGGGGTAGTCTGAGTTTTGAATGGATCAAAGTTCCATGCATTTGAAAACCTTACCCTAGGGGTTTTGCCCCATTTTAAGCCAACCCAAATGCTCAGAAAATCGATCAAAGTTCTGGATTGGCCGGAAATTTAAAAGCGGACCGCCGGAGGACCGGAAAGATAACACGGGAGGGAAGATTGCTCCCGAGTTAGTCCACCCTTTCATTCTCTCTATTTAGGATGAGAAGAATAAACTCAAATTAGAAGTAAAAAATATTAAGGAAACTTATTAATTATTAATAATTAAGAATAAATACAAGTCACAAACATTATGATGAGGGGCGAAATCCATTATCACGACCATGTAGTAAAGTCATAATAAGTACAAAGCTTCCGCCATTAAAGGATGGAAGCTCAGAACAAAGGAATTAATTAAATATTTTCAAGAAATTAGCTTCCATCATATCTTCAGGTAATTCAACAAGGAGGTTGATCAATTATCTAAACAAGCTATCTATGAATCAAACGGCAGAATATCATATTTCAAGTGGGAAAATGAGGTTGCAGGGCCTATATGACATCTCAACCTTTTCTGACACCTCCCAATTGAAGATATTTGAACAATCCTACTATGTTTTTTGGACTCCTCTTCATATGAACTGGATATTAGTATGCGTTTGTGAACTTTTTGACTTATAGTATGTTTTTGGTTGCTTTCTCTAAAAAGCAAATATCTATGGAGAATTGGAAGGAAGCTATTTCCTAGAAAGTCATACTATTTGGTTATTTTGGCTAGTCTCACATTATGCCTGATCGGATTTTTGTAATGAACATGAAGATGTAAAAAAAATTATACACTAATATAATTTTGAGCAAATTTTCTATTGGAAAAAAGTACAAAGCTTCCAACAGTAGGTGTAGTCGGTAGGTAAGTGTAGGTGTAGTCGGTAGGTAAGTGTCATAATCATCTTGTTTACAAGATGCTTTAACAAGTGTGGCATATCATTCAAAATGAATTTATGAACAATAGATGCAGAGTCAACATCCTTTATAAGTTTACTCTACTTCTTGAGTACCTCTGACTCTCGAGTCATGTTAAAATATGTGTCAACAAGTTTGTAAATAAACTATTTATTAGTGTTAATTATTTTTTCACTAAAAAATGGAGAATATTTTTTTTTTTTTAAATATGGATTATAATTGTTTTTTATAATATATTTATTAATATTATAAAATATAGTATAAATATAATTATTGGAAGGAAGTAAAGGTGTGGAATATGCTTATTACACTAATTAATGAGAGAAAAATATGTGAACAACAATTATAATACACTTTAAGAGTTGTTCTCTTAACACTAGTAATATGTACTACACTGGCCAACTCCTGAGGCCTATACCATGAAACATGTTACAATAGAGTGTCCCAAGCCATTAAATAGGTTTCATGATATGAAAAACCATGAGAAAATACCATGGGCCTATAACCCACCAACTTAAGATGTGCAGGATTTAAATCTAATAGATTTGTCAAATCTGTACTTGATCTTAGTAGGTCCATGCATCTAAGTGGTAGATCTATCCACAAATCCATGCTTCTCCATTCATGTTCCAGGGCAAAGCCACATGCTTCAAGCTCACTCTCCATTTAATGTTTTGTCATGCTTACCATTTCCTTGCAACAAGATTTCCTTATGCTCAAGCTCCCACTCAAAATAAGACCAGAGCAAAAAAAACTTATCCTTAACACGTTTAGATTTTTATCCAAGTCAAGATTAACCCAACATTTTCCCCTTTAAACTTGACATGAGATAACTAATTTTTACCCAAGCCAAGATTAAACCAACATTTTCCCCTTTAAACTTGACATGAGATAATTAATTTTTACTCAAGTCAATATTAACCCAACATTTGCCCCTTTAAACTTGACATGAGATAACCACCTAGCCCCTCAAAGTTTATTAACCCAGTATCCAAGAATATAACATGCTTGGATTAGTCTTTACACTGGTGATTAGTCAAATGAGGGGTATGCATGCCAAAATAGGTCTTACAACCATATGCCTATTTACATGTGATTAACTTACAACTCCAAAATAAATGCTTACAATTGCATGGTTGGGCATGTGATGCTCAAATAATCTACTTGCTTCATTACTTACATACCATCTACTCCAAATACAATTAGTCTAATCAAGCACACTCCTTAACGAAGTTCTTCTTATTTTTCCTCTCTACATCCTTGTGTTTTCCTCTCTACATCCATGCATTTACCACGATCGCTAGAGAGTCTAGCTTTTCTTTGCTATAATACTAAATGTTAAAACTAAGAGAAATAACTCACACATCCAGATAACATTTACCGTGGAAACTCTCAATTTGGCGGCAAGCAAACCACTTAATTTATTTTACACTAAAAATTTCAAACCTTTAAATAAGCTTTGCCACATGTTAATACCACCCACTAATAAATAATTAATAATAAATTTATCATTAATAATATCAAAATTATCTTAATTATTTTATAATTTACTCAAAATTAATTTAACAATTACAATTTGACTTAAATTTAATTTCAATAAAACACAATGTTTTTTTAACGTTGTATACATAGAATTTGATATGAAGAAGACTCCACATTAAGTTGGTATTGTTTGCACAAAATTTAATGTGAAGAAATATCTGCATTAAACCATTTAAAAGATTAAAAAAAGTTGTGGTTGTAGCCACTTAGTACTAAGTATAACATGCCAATGAAATTATAAGATGGCGTGTGTACTTTCTCTCTGCTCACTTTTACAAAGTTCTATAAGTTTTTTTTCCAATAGAAAATTTGCTCAATTATATTAGTAAATATAATTTGTTTACATCTTCTTGTCCATACCAGAAATCAAGAGATAAGATAAACTATCCATACAGTATCTGAAAGATTCAAAAAAGTAATTTCCGGATATAAATCCTTACATGACTATGATCTTTGAGTCAAAAAAGAAATATCCAGAAATATAATACTAAACCAATAGTGTTTCCATCTGTCTAAGATCTTTGTTCACAAAAACTGAAAGGAAAATCAAAATTTGTATCCTTGTCCAAAGCAGAGACAACTATGGACTATTTCTAGAATAGGTTTAGGTGTCTCTTGGAACCTTCAGTTCCATTAACCCACTTGTAAAAAGTGATTCTTCCTTCAGGTTCTTGTAAAGCTTGCTTGGAGAGAAGATATGCCTCCTTATTATATTCTCAAAAAATGTGCTCAAAACTGATTTCTTGAAAGTGATTTATTAAATCCTTGATTCTGGGCTTCCATCCTTCGATTGTACTAGCCTGGAGTCTACCTCTTTTGTTTAGCCAATCTATAACTACTTTTGAATCTCCCAGAACCTGGAGTTTGTGGAAAGACAAATGTTTTGCCAACATTAAAGTTGCCCAAACTCCCAGAAGCTTTGCCCTTGTATTGGTGCCTTCCCCATAGTTGAAAAACCATCTATAAACTGATAAATCATGAGTTTTGAAAACCCCTCTTGCTCCACAATGTTTGTCATTCGCTTGTGCTGCCCCATCAAAAGAAGCTACAGTGGTATCAAAGTGTTGAGAAATCAAACATGATCGTAAATGGATAAGTTTTTGTGAGGCCGTGGGTCTTTTCAGTGAGCAGAGTGTCGTAGTGACCACCAATAGAATTGATGGAGGTTTGTCCTAAAAAATAGATGAATTCCTCTCTAACCATATATACCAGCAAATAAGAGCAGCTAAAATAGAGGGAACCGACTTGTCCGTTGTCCAATTTATGAGATATTCTGACAATGTATTCCCTTCCCAACCTTTTTTGATATTTTGCCCATTTTGTATTTTTTCCCAAATTGCTTTTGTAAATGTGCAATGTATGAAGAGATGGGTTATATCTTCAGTATCCTTTTTGCATAATTGGCACCAACTTGGACCTTCCCAACCTCTTTGTTGAAGATTATCTCAAATCAAAATTTTATTTTCTGTTGCCAACCATATAAATAGTTTTATTTTAAGTTGGATATCCCATTTCCAATTTTTTTTCCTCCATCCACCTAAAATTGACAAGCTCTGAGTGGATAATAAAGCCATATATGCATTTTTTACTATGAGGAATCCTGAAGAGTCTCCACCAGTCCACATCAATTTATCATCTGTATCTTTGATGGAGGCTCCTGAAACAATAAGAGCAATACGAAAATGATCCTATTCCACTGCCAAATCACCTATAATGTCCAACTCATTGCTCCTGATCCTATGTGGGAAGCTTGATCTTGTTGTCCCCAAGCCTGGGAAAGAACCAAAATATTTTTTTGTCTTAGTAATGAAATTAGATTATGAGAGAAAAATGATTTATCTCCCATCCCCAGAATTTTGTCTTTGCCAAGAACAACATGATGACCCGATCCTGGAATCCAACTCAATCAGTTTGTAATCAAGTGGACAGGTTTTAAAAGACTATTCAAAATTCTTGAAGCTATTGTCTGATGAAAAGATGTTGATATGAACCAATTTATGACTGTAGTAAAAGTGAGATATTTATCTTTTATTACTTTGTTCCATATTCCATCCCACATTAAAACTCGCAAGAGAGTATTAGTAGCCAAAGCTTTGTTGAAGGATAAGATATTTCGAAATACCCATCCACCACTATTCTTTGGTTTTGAAAGTGTCTCTCACTGGCAAAGATGATAATGGTGTGTTTCACTATTCCCATTCCAGAGAAAATTAAACATGACTTTCCTTAACTTGTTCAAAACCGAGTTGGGGATGGCTGCTAGCAACATCCAGTAAACCGGCTGGCTTTCCAAAACATATTTCAATAATATATACCTTTCTCCCAAAGACAACCACCTATTGCACCAATGTCCTATTCTTTTTTCCACCTTTGCCAGCAACCAACTCTAGTCTTCAGCGTTATGTAGCCCAGTCTTTAAAAAATAACCAAGATATTTGAAACCAAAAGTTAGATCCGAGAAGGTAAATGGGAGTATTTTCTTGAAAGGAATTAAATATGCCTCCGATAACCCCTCATATAGGACTATAGTTTTTGTTTCATTTACCTTTAGTCCCGAAGCTTTACAGAACAATTTTATGTGTCTATCAATCTCCACCCATTCTTGCAGAGATGCACTAGTCATGGTTAATACATCATCTACAAAAAATAAGTGAAGGATTTTAATGATTCTGGACACTTTTACGCCCGACAACTTCCCATCCCATTTGCTTTATTTTAATAAAAGGATAAGACCCTCCATAACTAGAATAAACAACAAGGGGGATAAAGGGCACCCTTGGCGTAAACCTCTACCACTTCTGAAAAATTACGTAACCTCCCCATTAGGTAAAACAACAAAGGACAAGGAAGAAACACAACTGATAATCCAGGTTGTCAACGGAATACCAAAACCCACTTGAATTAATATAAACCTTAATAAGTCCCAATTTATGCATTCGTAAGTTTTCTGTAGATCTAGCTTCAGTATAAGGGATTTTGAGTTTTTCTTTTTTATGCTATGTAAGCATTCATGTGCTTTTCCAATGGCATCTTGGATCTGACAACCTTTCAGAAAGCCCAATTGCTCTGCCGAAAGAGATTTGGAGAGGATATGTTTAATCCAATTTGCCATAATTTTGGATATTAATTTATAAATGAGGTTACATAAGGAAATAGGCATGAAATCCCCAAAGGTAACTGGTTTATTTACTGTTGGTATAAGGGCTTAAAAAGTAGAATTAAGGCTTCTAGCAATGTAACCCATGGATCTCGATTCCTCAACCATCTCTAATAGATCCTCCCCAACTAGATTAAAGAAGTGTATAAAAAAATTAATTGTCTAGCCATCGGGCCCTGGAATTTTATCTTTCTTAAACAGTGTTAAAACCTCTTTCAATTCACCCATATTGACAGGACCATGTAGAATTCTAGCTTCCTCCTCATTAACCAAACGGGAGAAAAGGCTCGCTACCCTGACCTGATCAATTAGATGTGGTTGGTCCTGTGACTTAAAGAAAATTTTAAAATATTTCACAACCTCCTCTTTTAAAGCCTCATGTCCGGTGTGTAATGTCCTTGTGTCATCTAATATCTCCCATATATGTTTTCTGTTTCTCCTGTGACTGGAAAATTGGTGAAAAAACTTTGTGTCTTGGTCACCACTATGAAACCAAATTCCTCTACTACATTGTCTCCAAAGTTCCTCCTTTGCTTTTAGGTACTTGTTCCTTTCAAGTTCAAGGTTAATAAGGCTACTTTCCTCCTCCGGTGTCAAAGTGCCTCTCGACAAGGTCTGTAGAGAATCTTTAATCTTGTCCTCCAACTCCTCGAGATGTTTCAAATCCCGACACTTGCATTCCTTTACCCAGAGTTTAGTGTGAGATTTCAAATCTTTCAATTTCCATATTAACCGACGTTGTCGTCCTCCTTTAGATAAATATTTCTAATCATTCGAAAACTTAAATACAATACTATTAAAGTCCTTTTCATAAAGCTATTAAGAATTTAATTTAAAGGGGTAAGCCTCGTAGAGTGGTGTGGTCTTCAACTGTAATAATACCGGGGTGTGATCTGAGACAAATGGGTACTCCACCTAGGATCTGTAGAGGCCCACACTATTTAAAAGATCTTTAGATATTAAAATCCTATCCAACCTCTTAGCAATTGAGTCAACACCGGTTCACCCATTTCTCCAAGTAAGTACAATCTTATCAGGCTGGATATCAATTAGCCTATGAGATTGGAAGAATGCCCTGAAGAAGCCCACCAAAGGTCCCAAATGAGTTGACCCTCCCCAAACCTCACTAGTTGAAACAATTAAATTCAAATCCCCTGCAATTACCAAATTTTTAAGTAAAATCAAACCACAATCTGCCAAATTATTCCAAAATCTATTACGCTCCGAACACAAACCGTAGATATTAAGTAAATTAATTTCCCTTTTACTTGCAATACAACAGCCTATAAATAAAGTTCTCTAAGTTTGATCATATAACATTAACAAATATTAATGGGATTTTTCAAATTGACGAGATGATTTGATGTGGGAAAAAGTTTTTATAATGCAATTATTTGCATTGCATATATGTTTGAAGAATATTTTTCAAGAGCTCTATGAAGAAATTATCGTTCAAGCATATAAGTGGCCGAGAGGCGGTTGAATGGGATCGCTATACTTCTGCTCTAAAATCTACTGGGATTTCTCTTAATGTCTATCGGGATGCACTGAGGTGGGTGGGAGGCGATGCTACAGGCCTCATTTCTGTCAAAAACTTATACTCTGCTCTGCTCTCCCATCAAGGCCACGAGCCTGATTTCTCCTGGTTCACACAGCTGTGGGTTTGGCCGATTCAGCTCAAGCAAAAACTCTTCATTTGGCTGGCGGGCAAGGGAAAATTATTAACGTGGGACCAACTACGCCGGAGGGGGTGGGAAGGGCCCAGTTTATGTCCTCTCTGCCGCAAAGACCAGGAAGACCTTAACCACCTGTTAATTCACTGCCAGTTCTCTCAGGAAGTTTGGAAAAACTTGTTGAACCACTTCTTTCTCCCCCATTCCTGGAGCGGGGCCACTATTACCAACTGTTTCACTTCTTGGCATCAACAGAATTCCTCGCCGAATGGTCTGGCAGTGGTATTATGCTGGAACCTTTG
>JASDQU010373747.1:84533-99022 GCA_032191745.1 Picea mariana | reverse complement strand
TCGGGTCCCTTCTTGTTATAATTTTGGTGGCGAGATTGATGATTACTCTGGAATCCCCTTCTATTATTAGACAAGTAAGGTTTTGATCTAATTCCACTTGGATCCCTTTGATTAGTCCCCAGATTTGTGCCGAGTTATTTGTGTCATGTCCTAGATTCTCTGCCATTAGGTATTGCATTTGGCCAACACTGTCTCGAATAACAACTCCATACCCAGAGTGACAAGGATTTCCTTTGGAAGCACCATCAAAGTTGAATTTATGGAAGCCTAGGGGTGGAGGAAGCCAGGAGAAGGGATTGGGAGATGAGGCTTTTGGGGTTAGGTTCTAGAGAGAGAGAGTGGGGGTTGAGGAGAAATCTGAAGAGCTTAGAATTGAGGTTTCAGAGGGGTCTGAGGGGAAATCTGGGACCAAGAGTGGAGTTTGAGAGTTTCAAGAATATTCTTGTGTATGGTGGTCCAGAGGACTAGGGGGGGGAGGCCTGGAATGGAATATTCTTCTATTTCTCTCTTTCCAGAGTTGTCAGAATACGAAGCCAGGGAGAAGTTGCCATATTCTATTTATGATGGGACTTTTGTAGGATCTGTCTCCCCAATATTTGATAGTGTTAATGATGTTATTTCTTTCTCGATTGGTCCTTCTCATGCTTTGGGCATCCTGGTTCCAGATTAGCTTGTTGTATGGGCAGTGATTAAGGAGGTGTTCCATGGTTTCTTCATGTTGTTGACACAAGTGGTAGATTGAGGGTCCTATGAAGCCTCTTCTCCTGAGGTTGTCCCATGTTAAGATTTTGTTTTGAAACATCAGCCAAAGAAAGGTGGAAATTTTCGGTTAGAGTTTGGATCTCCAGATTGTTGTCCATATATGCTCTTTTTGATTGTTTTGGAAGTTTTCCTGCAAGATGTAGCCTTCTTTGAGTGTAAAGTTTACATTAGGAGTGTACCCCTATCGGAGGATGTCTGGGTCTATGCTAATCCAGATTTTCCTTCGTTGGATCATTTCTTTCCAATGCTGTAAGTCACAATTTGCTGCCACATGGAGATCTTGAGTTGTCTCTTTCCATCTGCGTGAGGGGGGACTGCTGGAGGTATTCAACTAAAGATCTGCCACTTCGAGGAAGGGGAGATACTGAATGTGATACATATAGGATATTAGATTATTCTCATTCTGCAAGGGGGGCATTTGCTGCCAGGAGTCCATCCAGAAAAATGCATTCTAACCATTTCAGATTTCCCAAAAGGCATGTTCTTGTACTAGCGAGCGATTTTTCCATGCAACATTCCAGATGTTGGATCCATGGACCTTATCCTGCATCCGAACAAGATGATCTTGAGGAGTGTTTGGGGCATATTTCCATTTCCAGAGTTGGGCCTAGAGTTCTGTTGGGGATTTGAGACATCGCCACCAAGTGTTTGCGCCCATTGTACTGTTTAGTTTGCTTGGATCCCGTAGGCATAGACCTCCCATTGATTTGGGCTTGCAACTTTTATCCCAATTGACCAGAGCCCACTTTTTGTTGGGATCGTGACCATGCCAGAGGAAGTTTCTATGGAGGTTTCTTATTCGTTTTATGACATTTTGGGGTGCAGCAAAGGCCGAGAAAAGATAAGATGGGATTGCTTGAAGCACAAATTTTAAAAGAGTGGGTCTAGCTGGAAAGTTGAGGGAACGAAAAGTCCAGTTTCTTAGGTGGTTGGAGATTGAGAGCATAAGGGAATTCAAGGAAATGTTGCGAGCAGTTGATTTTGAGAGTGGGAGTCCCAAGTATTGAGAAAAAAGGGAGAAAATTGGAATATTTAGCAGACGTGAGATATGCTGCTGGACAACTGCAGGAGTGTTGAAGAAGAAGAGTTGAGATTTGTCCAGGTTGAAGGAGGTTCCCGAGGTTTCACTAAAGTCATTGAGAATAGATCTTAGCTTACCATCTTCTTGGACAGTGGGGGTATTTAGGAGCATGGTATCATTGACAAATTAACTGTGCGAGGTTGCTGGTTGGAGGCCATGAAGATTAAGTCCTTGTAGTGAGCCATTCTGGATGGATGATTTGATGTAACGGCCAAGGCCTTCAGCCATTATGAAAAAAATAAAGGGGGATAACAGGTCTCCTTGTCGTATACCTTGGGTCAGGGTGAATGGTTGGGAGGGAACACCGTTGACTAGGATTGAGAAAAACGTAGAGGAGGTGAGGTTCACTATCCAAGAGATCCAATCTTTGTTGAAGCCAAAAGCTTCCAGAAGGGCTTTCATGTATTTCCAAATTAGCTTATCAAAATCTTTTGAGAGGTCCAGTGTGAGTAACATACTTGGGGCACAGGTTCTTTTGAGAGAGTGGATGATTTTGTGGACTAGGATAACAATGTCCATGATTTGCCTGCCTTCTACATATCCAGACTGTTCATTAGAAATGATGAAAGGGAGAATGGGTTTTAGCCTTAGAGATATGACTTTGGAGATGATTTTGTAGATCACATTGCAAAGCGCTATTGGTCTGAAGTTATTTGGGTTGGTGACTCTCTCTTCCTTAGGTATGAGAGTAAGGAAAGTGGCATTTAGCGCTGGAAGGAATTTGTCGGAAATCCTAGATTCCTCGACTACTAGCCATACTTCTTCATGTAACATAGGCCAACAGTAGTGGAGGAAATCAATGGTGAAACCATCTAGGCCTGGAGATTTTCCTTTGGGGAGATCCTACACTGCTCGATCTACTTCAGCTTGTGATATGGGTCGCATTAGGGACACATTCTATGCTGAGGAGATTAAGGCTGGGATGTTCTGAGTGACCCTGTCAATTGTTGGAGTCCTATCTGTGAGGGGCTCTGAGAGTAGATATTTGTAGTAGTCCCGAAGCTCATTTTCTATTTCCCCATGGGTTATGATGGTATTACCTTGATTCTCGTCCAGCTTTGTAATGCGATTGATGAAGCGTCTGTGGATCATGGATCGATGGAAGAATTTGGAGTTTTTATCCCCCTCTTTAAGCCAATGAATGCGAGATTTTTGCTTCCATAAGATTTCCTCCTGCTTGTATCTTTCTTCCAGTTGCCTTTTGAGGGTATCCTCTTCTTATTGTTGTTGGGCATATATATGACATGTTTGGATGTTCCTCTTTTGAATGTCTTCAAGCTTATGTTCTAGTTATTTTTTATCTTGAAAGATGTTTCCAAATGCTTCTTTGTTCCATTAGCGCAACTGGTGCTTGAAGTTTTTTAGCCTTTGTTGGAATCTATACATTCTAGTGCCATGATGGATCTCTACATTTTCCCACCATAGCCAGGATAACTCCTGAAAATTTGGGTGGGATAACCAAAAATTTTCGAACCTGAAGGGTTTGAGCTTTGGAGTGGCTATCGTGTCTATCCATAGCTGTACTGGCCAATGGTCTGATCTTGCTTTTGGGAGAATGCTAGCTTCGACCATTGATCCTTCTAGCATAAGGGTTTCCAAGATTAGGAAGCGATCCAATCTGCTTGTTATTTGTTGGGGACCTGATCTCCTGTTGGACCAAGTGAAGGTACCATTTCCTGTTTCAATGTCTACCAATTTGAGGTTGTCTATGAGTTCTTGGAGTTTGAGATGTCCTGCTCTAGGTGCTTCTTCCTTCCTGTTTTTTTCTAAAGAGTGAGGATAATGTTCAAGTCTCCTCCAATCATCCAACATTTTTCCCAACGAGTGATCCTAGATAGGACATGCTTCTGAGGAAAAGTTCTTTTTCTTGGTTGCTCTGAGGGTTGTAAGCATTAGTGATCATTCCATCTTTGTTAGATGCTATTGCTCAGTAGTGAGCAGTTATAATTCTTTTCGTAGAGAGTGCTTGGTCCATTATCACCATGGTCATATTCCAAAGAATGACGAGCCTTTCGAGTCTAGATGATAATAGTTGATTTGTCTCCAACATCTTTTGAATATGTCCTCCACTATTTGTCCTGCACATTTTGTTTCTTGTAGCAGTAGAATGTCCGGGTCTTCAACTTTTATACAGTTTCGAATAATCCTTTGCTTGGATTATTCGAAACTGTATAAANATACAGTTTCGAATAATCCTTTGCTTGGATCTCCCATTTAAGCCTCTGATGTTCCATGTGACAATTTTCATCATTAACAATTGGGGGGGGGGGTGAGAGAAGGAACTTTCCGAGAGACGCTAGATTTGTCCCGAGTTGATCATGTAGTTACTTGCCTCCTTTATCAATTGTTGAACATATTTTCATCTTCATATTTTGTTTCCCTTGGGGATTTTCTTGGGATCTGGGTTTGGATCAACTCTTATGCCTAGCCTAGAAGTGGCTCCATCCGTAGAGTCTAGGAATACCTTGTGGACTTTTCTGAGTTGATCATCCGGGATGGTTTGGAGATCCTTTGTATTGAGCGCTTCTTCTATCTTATCTAGATCTATGTATGCCAACTCCTGCTCGTTCATCTCTATTACCATATCCTCTTCCATTGGTAGGATCTTTCCTGGGTTCAAGGGGGCTTGAGATTCTAGGGTGATTATCTGCTCTATGCGTGGCTACTGCTGTTGTTTTTTCTTGCTTTTGTTGTTTCCCCTATCTGCTGGTAGATGGGGGTTTTCTATCTCTTCTGCCTCTGGAAGATGATTGAGGGCATCAAAGGAGTTGGTGTTGGAGTTTCTTCGCCCCCCTCCTTGGTGGGGTTTCTTTTGTGTTTTCTTTTTGCGATTTTGGACCTGTGTGAACCCATATTTCATTTTCTCCCCCGCTTCTGGTTTGGATGGAACATTGAGGGGGAAGTCCCTGAAAAGGTGCCCATGTTCATGACATTTCCTGCAACAAAATGGTATGTGTTCATAATCTATGGCCTGAGCCCATTCCTCATCCTGGTATTCCAGTGTGACTGAACCTGCTAAGGATTTTGATATGTCCATGTAGACACAGATTCTTGCATAAGATGTCTATTTCCTTTGCTTGGTGGCTTCTGAGGACTTGACATGTCTGCCTAGAGTGTTGTTGATGCCTGTTAGAATCTCTTCTAGCCAGAACTCTTGAGGCATGGAGTAGAGTCGGATCCATACTGGGGCATAGGCGAAATTTTCTTTTTCAGGGATGAAGCGGTCTGTCCATAAGCGTAAGTACAAGCCCAGTGAGTTGTAGAAGTATGGTCCACTTTCAAAGAYGCGGTCCTTGTCTTCCAAGTTGTAGAATATCATTGTGAAAAACCCTTTGGAGCTTAGCTGGAGCTCATAGTCTCCTTTCAGGGTCCACCARGTTTTGATCCATCATGCTAGGTCCCTTTCTAAGGGCCAGAGTCCAAGAAATTTACCAATGATTGCGTGATCCCTCATGAACTGGGTATGTTTGCCTACCTTGGTTGATTTTATGACATATTTTGGCGYTGTTGGTGTATGTGGGATGCACTTTCCCGGTACCCAGGTTCGAGAAGCTTTTGGATGCGACGATTCCGCATCCATACTTGTACCTCTGTCTCGTCCAGTCTCTTCGTGCAGGATTTGGTCTCGTAGATGCGGCGGGGGTTCGAAGGGTGACCAACGCATTCTGGAGATTTTCGTCTCGTGCATGACTGCATTCTTATAAGAGGGGGCTTTCACCCCTCCATCTTCAGTCATTTTTCCGTGTCAAGGAATGTGGTATGGCAAGTGCACCAGGCATGAACATAGGAGATCTGGTGGTGCCAGGAAATGAAAACGCACAGTGCATCAAGGGGAGTCGGAAAAAAACCCAAAAGTGTCAATCACATCCTTTGTGGCTATATTAAAGTAGTTGTTAAGGACATTTTATTTTCTCTTTATATTAATTTTAATGTGTTTGTAAATTTTATATATATATTTTTTTATTTTAATAAATATTTTTTTAAAATAAATAAAATAAATATTTTCTAAAAATTGAATATATATTTTTTATTTTTTATTATTACTTAATTATAATAGGAAATTTTGTTATGTGACTTGAAAAGACTTGTCCAACAAATAAATTTAAAATATAAAAAAATATAAAATTAACTCATATGGCCATGTTTTCAAGTAATTTATGTTTGAATCACTCCAATGCACTCAAATTAACTCATATGGCCATGTTTCAAGTAATTAATTAACAATAATGTTGATTAAAATAATTAAAACCCTAAGGTGTGGGATTTTTAATGTAATGTTGTTTAAATTAGCTTAATAAGATTATATGGTATGGAGAGTACCAATCTGCATGTACCATGTCTTAAGCCAAGTGGCGAGCCCCAATTTGGGCCACGTGTCTAGGATGCCAACTGGACTACCAACATATCGCCTATCAGGAGTTTTGGGAAGTGGTGGTGTTGGAATGGGTTGATACTGGGTAGTCTGATATCGACATGTCGATTATCGGTGGAGTGTAGTTAGGAGGGTTGGAATGGGTTGGTACACGGTAGGCCGATATCGACATGTTGGGTATCGACAGAGAGTAAGTCAGGTGGTGTTGAGTGCATAGGGGTTGAGGGCCGATAGGACAGGGGCCACGGTGGATGAATTACCACGTGGGTGTTGTTTCATTAACCATGTCATCAACCATATATACACCAGTTGAGCCACATGGATGCCACGTGGGCATGAGAGGGTTTTGGAAATAAGGCTTGAAACTGTTAGAAAAACAGGACCGTGGAGCAATAAAATAAAAACAAATGCGGAAACAAAACACAGAAGATACACAATATAAGAGAGACACAGATTTACGTGGTTCACCCAGTGTGGGCTACGTCCACCAGAGAAATTGCCAGGTCCTTCCTTTATTATTATCCAACAAATGAAGGGATACAACCTACATCAAAACCTGTTGTAACTTCCTCTTCTTTCTCTCACAGTCTCCTCTCTCATAATACAATAATCACCATCAAATCATAGCCACAATACATTTCCCTCATAAAAGAGGGTTGCCTTCTAGGGAAAAAACCTTGACATAATCTCTACCATTAGATCTGCGACCTTATAATGAACGGTCCAGATTTACAATGAAATTACAATATACATTTACAAGGCAATTTTTCCTTCGAAGGCTTCGCCCCCAAACCCCCGCTGGGGGCTCGCTTGCCCCCAGACCCCCCAGCCGGGGGGATAGCCCCCCCGGACCCTGCAGAGGGGGTACCCCCCCCTCTGCACTCCCTCGCGTGGAAGAGTGTACATACTTATGGGGTGTAAATACTTCATGGGGTATAGACACGACTGAAAGCAAGAACCTCTCAATCAGGGAGATAATTAGGCTCCACAACCAACATAAACTTTAGGAAGCTATAAATTTTGATCCAAAGCTCAGATTTGAACACAGTTACAGTCATTGGAAAGCTCCTGGCAAGTAGAAGACGATGGTGTTCTCGAAAAGAGGCTTCAAGATGGATAAGGAAAGGAATTTTTTTTATACCCCACCCCTTTAAGAGAACCTAAGGGGCAGGTAGGTTACAACAAGTAGTGCTAATAGACCATGGATAACATTGAAGTAAACAAATAGAAAACACATGTAAATAGAGATAACACGCATTGTTTCTTCCCAATGTGAGAAAAATGCATAAATTTCGATCTATCACTCTATTTCTCCACGTGTCAACATGTGCTTTTTAAAACTAATGTGGAATTTCCATCAACATAGGTGGTTACTTCTTTGTCAAGGGCGCTAAGAGATTATGGATAACATTAAGGTAAACACGTAGAACACACACCTGAAGCATTGCCTCCCAATATGAAAACCTTGCAAACTAGGCACTGTATCTTAGCATTGATGACCACGTCTTATATCTTACTCTCTATTTTGATGGTGATAATAGTTTTTACTCTCTTTTCATGCTTGGAAGGCTATTGTCATGTCTACTATTATCCTTTTGCTTCTAAACTACACGAGGGTAGTGAAGGTCTTCAATTTAGTTATTGAGCAAGTCGAATCATAATTCTTTCATGGAAACACTACATTCTATTTAGAATTTCCTCATAAGTTGCATAGATGTCAATGACATCTTCATGGCCATTACATTTTGAATGCATCCAATTGATCAATATTGCAAGCATTGTTTTGAGGAAGCTCACCTCCTTGTGATGAGGTTATATGTATTTATCATGAATCAACCTCATTAAGACTACATGATGTGTGTCTCAACAATTTGTATCGCAATCATCCTCATAGTGTGACAAAATCTATTGCAATGAAATTGATATAGGTTAAGATTATATGCAACCTACATGTTATTAGAATATGGGTTGTGAGAGGTTATTAACATGAAGATTTTTTTTTACAAAGTTAGTGTACTACACTTCAAAGTCACTACCGTGATCATTCATGACTTGCTTGTCAAAAAACAATACATATCAAGAGGTTCATATGCAGTGATGTTTTCATCGGAACTAATCATTTGGTCAGGCAACATCACGATTCAAAGAAGGACATCCCTCTATGATATTGTAAAAGAAATGCAAGTTTGGGGTTCCTATGCAAAGGAAACCTTTGACTCTCTTTCATTGCTGAACAAAATGAAAGAGTTTGATAAACTGAAGTTCGAGAAAGGGCCACGAGAGATCTCAGTGGGGTGGCTCCTTTAATAATCATCCTCTAAATGACAAGTGGGCCCATTGACAGAAAGCAAATCCAAAGATTTCATGGCTATTCTTTGCATATTCTATTAGAGTACTTTTTAGGATTTCCTAAGCCAAATGCCACGAGGACTCTTGATATGATGCAATTATTGATAAAGCAATAGGTCTCGATAGCCTTTGGAAAGTCATTTGAACCCAAGGCTATACATATTTTTTTATTTATGTTTTGATTGGGTCTTATGTCAAGCCTTTGTGACAATTTCAGATTCAAGTTAGCGAAGGCCAACCCTCATGACAATTGTTCATTTTATTTGAAATTTACTATTCACCAAAGATAGATATTATATTTCGAAATGAAACTAGATTGGCATGAACATTGATCTATTCTCCTTACCACATATATCCTCACTCGATGTGACATGATGAAAATAAGCAAAAACCTAACTTATTACTTTTATTGCTAAATATTTGTGAATTCCAATATTTTTTTTATTATCAAAAGTAGAGTTGACCAAAATTGATAAATGGTTTAAAAGGATGGATAACACATTATTTGAATGTGTTATCTTAACTTGTCAGGAATAACTTGTCTAAGGTTTAAGATTTATAGCTGTGCATATGAAAGCAAATCCCGTATGTCTTAATTTGTATGGGAATCATTGGTTTGGCAATTTCATTGAGTTTATTCATTGTTTGAATGATTTAACTTAATCTTTCAAAGTGTTGCAAAAGGAAAATCCCGTATGTCTTAATTTGTATGGGAATCATTGGTTTGGCAATTTCATTGAGTTTATTCATTATTTGAACGATTTAACTTAATCTTTCAAAGTGTTGCAAAAGGAATTTAAAGTTGCCCAACTTTGAAATTGTGAATAGGTTTAGTCCCATGCACAAATAATACATCATGAAATACATTCGGGTATACTTCATCGGTTGTTCTCCACCTATTTAGTACTAGCTTGTAGCTTCCAAATATGAGAAATTTGAGCCAACCTATGCATATGGTCATTGGTCGTTTAGTGACAAAAGGATAAGCGCGCCGTTTGGGTTTAGAACAAGAGATAAACCAATAGTTGTCCAAACCACAAAAAGCCCACATTAAAGAAATGCCATTGTCATAAAAATTTAAACAATAAATTTATGAACATGATTACCATTCATATCAAATGCCAAAGGAAGGTAATCATTCATATCAAATGCCAAAGGAAGCAATGTGTTAATATATTTATCTTTTAGTTTCTACATGTATATAATACAAATATCTTATCAAATACATGCATGTAAAAGACAAATATCTACTTGGAAGAGAACAATCTACTTTTGGACAAATCTTATTAAATTATCATATTTCAATTCAAAAATATTTTTTTTCGAATTAATTTAAATGTATTATTATTTTTTAGGTAAAATGTTAAATTGCAATTAAGAGTTAAATCTTGTTTTATGTACGAGATTAAGGTTAGATGCTATTTGAAAGTACATGATTTCATTAGAAATAATTTCAGTGATAACCACAAATGATATTAGTATTTTTGTGAATATTGTTTAGGTCTTTTTTGATCTTGTAATAAGACTTAAAAATGCTTCTGATTAACTAAGATTTTATATTCCTAAGACATAAGGAAACATGTTAATGACCCAAGACCCAAAGATATCTAGTAGAAGAGAAAGTTTATCCTCTTACAGACCATCGCCAGTGGATCATTTCAAGTGGCTTGATTTTCCTTGAATAATGATAATGAGTGAACCCTAATTCGTGAATAAGAACCACTAATAAATATCCTCACTACCTATTGACAACTAAATTATAATAATTTTTTCCACCTTAAAAATAAATAAATTCAAATACATTGTTAAAATTACAAGTCATATAAACTTAACATATTCTATAGACAATTGAATAAATTTTCATTTATCAATGTCATAAATATTTTATATTAAATAAATAATTAAATCAATTTACAATTACATACAACAACAAAACTTATANTATATATATATATATATATATATATATATATATATATATATATATATATATATATATATATATATATATTTATATAAAATTTAATTCTATTAAAAATAGTATCATAAATATTTTATTTTAAATAAATAATTAAATAAATTTACAATTACATACAACAACAAAACTTTAATATAAATTATTTTTAATTAAAATTCAATTATATTAAAACTTAATCTAAAAATTATTTTGGAAAATAAATCTTATATCTTATCAATACATATGAATGATATCTTATTAATAAATATAAATGACATTTATCTTTTTAGAAGGGAATCAACAAGTCTCTCACAAATCTGCTAAATCATCTTCGACGGTACCATATTCCAATTGAAAAATGTCTTTTAACACACCTAACTCACATGCATCTCGACATTACAACTTCGTACAAGCTTGACTCATTTTGTGTCATATGAATAAGAGTAGGTTGATGTTCCATAAATAGAGGACATAGTAATTTGTGTCATATGAATAAGAGTGGGTTCATGTTCCTTCAATAGAGGACATATTCAAATAAGCAAAAAAGATTTTCAACCTCAATTAATCATGAGTTAGATTAAAGATTTTTAAGTTGGAAAGGTCATGGATTATATGAATAAGAGTGGGTTCATGTTCCATCAATAGAGGACATATTCATCAATAGAGGAATAGAGGACATATTCATATAATCAAAAATATTTTCAATTTCAATTAATCATGAGTTAGATGAAAGATTTTTAAGTTGGAAAGGTGATGGATTTGATTTCAACATTAAGTAATCATGAGTTACATGAAAGATCTTTCTCAAGTAATAATGAGTTACATGAAATATCTTTCTTAAGTAATCACGAGTTACATGAAAAATCTTTCTTTGGGATTGGAAGGTTATGAATTTGATTTCAACCTCATAGCAAATAATCACGAGTTAGATGAAAAATATCATAGATTGGAGAGTTCATAAATTTGACTCTCTTAATTCCACGAGATATGATTCTTAGAACTTAGAATAAAAATTTACTTTTCATAACCACTTACAATAATAAAATCTCTCAAAATTTTCAATCTTATCAACTCTTAAATTATAATTCAAAACATATTTATTTAATTATTTTTATTATAAAAATAGATTACTTTATTATTATTATTCATGTTTTACATAGAACAATTATATGTGATGTGTAATCATTTTAAATATTTATTTAATTATTTTTATTATATAATAAAAATATATTACTTTATTATTATTATTAATTATGTTTTACATGGAACAACTATGTGATGTGTAATCATTTGAGACCTTGAATGTGTTTTGATAATTTGATATTCATAAAACATAATCCATTTTAAATTTGAATGTGTTTTGATACTTTGATATTCATAAAACATAATCCATTTTAGTTTAAAATAGCTAAGAGATATTGTTAATTAGAAGTAATGTGTTTTGGTATTCATAAAACATAATCCATTTTAATTTAAAATAACTAAAAAATATTGTTAATTGAAAGTTGTAATTTATATTAATGAAAGGTATTTGAAATTAAGTGTTATTTTAAAACAAATTATAATTTTAAGAAAAACAAATTACATTATGAATGGTCTTTTTATGAATATGTTGATGTAAATTAATTTAATTTAGGAGATTTGAATCTAACATTTATTAATATAAAATAAATTAAAGTCTTTACACAGTTAAAAAAAATCTCAATCACCATGATTAATTAAATTATCCTTAATTGTTATTTTGTAACTATTTAAAATTTGAATTTTATTTTTCAAATAAAAAATGAATTCAAAATGTTATTTTGTAACTATTTAAAATCTTAATTTTATATTTCAAACAAAAAATTAATTTAAATTATAAATTTTTTTTCAATGAAATAATTTAATTAAATAAAAGTTAAAAAAAAAAACTAATAATTATTTTAGTAATAGTTTTTTTTTTTTGACAAAAACGGTTAAAAGAGTTTTATTTTAAAAGAGTAGTGGTGAAGTTACTGAAACTGTTACATCTGAATTGATATAAATTCAATTGAACTGTGACAAGGTCAGGATGCTCTACCCACCTTCCCGATTACAGTTTCTTAGATCTAGCAAACCTACTAAAGATTTAAGCTCGCTATAAGTGGAGGCTTCTATACAAGATGCCTACTTCACAGAGTTATTTGAAGATATCTTGGTTGGTCGAATCTTTACTGGCCGAATTTCCTTGGAGCCTCCTTCTTGGGTAGACCATGCTCCAGTTGCCAACCCTGGTTCAAATTTTCCATTTGGGATTCAAGCTTGAGGACTCGTGCTTCAAACTCCTTCTTTGGGTCTTTGTGTTCTTGATGAATCTAGTCCATAGCCTCTGTAAAAACAATTTTGGTCATCATGATATCTTCACCTAGCATTTCGAGTCTTCGCCCTGCCTCAGCATCCAGATTCTGAAGGAAGTCGTCTTGATTTTGAACAAAGAGTTTTATCCTCTTCAGTTCCTCCTCCATCGCCTTTAGTCTATCCTCCATCGATGGCTTGCACCCTGAGCTTAATTCAATTTCTACTTCTTCTTTGCTTGTCTGCCTTCTTCTACATGTGTGTTTTTCCTTTATTGTTGTTTCTTTGGCTCTGCGTGTGTGACTTCTCTTTACCAATATGCACAGGGGATGGAATGGCTCCTTCAGGCCCTTGCTTTTATCCTTGATTTTTGCCAAATTCAGGCTCAAATGCTCCTGAGTTATCCGGTGTATCCAACCGATTAGATCGATCTTACACGCGGTATGGGGATCGTCAGGGACCTTTGTCCTTCTCTGACCTTTCAACGCCCGATTGGGTGTCTCTTCCCTCATACCTGGTGCCGATCTTGTCTCTACCTGTCTTGTTTCAGGGCTTGTGAGCTGTATGAGCCCTTGCCGTATCCTCTGCTTCTTATCTTTGCTAGCACACACTCTTGTTTACTCATTATCCATTCTGACCAACCATGACCTCATCTTTCCTACCTAGGTGTTGGCACAGTGGCAGACCCGAGGTTCACTCCAAGAGCGCACCAACAAGCCCTAGCTACTGGCCCTTTTAGCAGCACATGCGAAGCAGATGCAGTCTGACCCAAAGCAACTAAGAGGGGGGGTTGCAGGACATGAATGTCTACAACTAGGGGAATATCAAGTGGATCTATCACAACAACAATACAACATTCATATATCACTTATCAACTAGGTCTATCCTGCGCAGCTATAGATCTGATCTAACATAAGACTGCAAATAAAAATATAACAATGACATAGATCCAAGCATCAATCACACATACGAAACAAAATATGTGTGGTTCACCCTCTCTCTAGTGCTATGTCCACAGAACTGTGCTTATGATTTATTAAGGTAAAGAATACAGTTCTTATCTGCTCTCTCAGCTAGCAGATCTTCTTTCTTCTCTCTCTTTCTCTCCCCTTCCTGCGCACCAAGCTGTAGGACTCGACCTTCACACACAGCTGAAGATCTCACAATACAATCCTCTCCCTCCACAACAGAGCTATAACAACAATATCATACCAATACTCAATGACCAACCCCACCCAGGTCCTCTTGACATTTATTTATACATTACAATCCATCACCAACAGCCTTAGGTCGAAACCTAGGTACCAAAACCCTAGATACCAAAACCCTAGGTGTCTAAAACCCTAGGTCAAATTGACCCACTTTTTCCGGGCTTCGCTAGCCTGTCTTTCCTTCTTCATCGCGCGGTGCTCCAAAGCATCCAATGATGGCTTTCTCTGCTTGCTGAGTTATCCATGATCCTTCTTCCTTGCTGATCTGTCATCCCTGATCTCCTTGTCCAACAACTTGCTTTTCCGCACTTCGCTCCATCTTTCCTGCTCTTTTGTTCACTTCGACTCAGTGACAGTTACTGTGTCTCCCACAAAGCTCGCTTTTTACCTTTCCTTCCTTCCATAACCAAGGGCCAACAGGCCCCCAACACTCACCTGTGACTC
>JASDQU010373747.1:41352-64759 GCA_032191745.1 Picea mariana | reverse complement strand
GAGTGTGTTGTGCCAGAGAGGAGCAAAGATCAAAGTAGGTCCGCGAAGAGGCGCGATGTTGAGAGTAGGGTGTCCAGTGGGGATACTAGTAGTAGTAGTGTTAGGAGGAAAATCTCTCTATGGCTATGGGTAAACCACAACAGACGGAAATGACTGCAGAAATCAACTCTAATATCAGGTATGATATATAAAAAAATATGCTAGCAAGACAAGATAAAATTCTTACATCATCTAGACGTTCGATGAATTCCACCGTTGAGCACTTGACTCAAAGAAATACACCTGCAACTTGTCCTCAAAAATAAAGAAACTCAAGCATATGGTAATAATATATAATGTTAGCATATTCAATAGCATAATCCATCAACATTCATGACAAATATGCCCATGGAATAAAATTTCAAATATTTGCAAGATATATATATCGGATGAGAAAAGAGTATTTATATTAAAATGTGATTAGTAGAAGTGAATGAGTCACAAAATTCTATGTCGGCACGGTTTGAAATCAAGAAACTAAGTCCCTTCCAGCTGAGACTCCACCACTTCAATCCTCTACCAAAGGCAAGCTCATATAAGAGAGACAATGAGGTTCTGAATCAAGTAGGGAAGAGCTTGGGGGCTGAACAATGTCTTCAGACTTAAAAGGACAAAGGGATACAGACTCAATATCAAGTGAATAATTTCTCTAGATTAAATTTACTCTCAAATTTGAATTCTTCTCCTCTTTTCCATAGCTTGGATTTGGCCCATTTGTATCCTTCAAGTGGAACTTAAGGGTTGATTCGAAACATTTTACATTCTAGTATATGGAAGGCCAATGATCATGGATCTCGTGACATGACATGGAAACCTGACACAATTGTTTTAATTTTGGGCACAAATCCTGATGTACGTGGGTTGTAGTGGTGAAACCTATGTATACGCATGTTTTACTATAGGTAGGGAGTGTATATTTGGAAAAATAATGTCTTTAGCTCTAGGATTTGCAAAAAGGGACTTCAAGTCTGCATAGGGAAATGGAAAAAGGCCTTCTATGCAATTTTTCATAGGGTGAGGAAAATATTTCTATAACAGATGCCCCCTAATGTGTGAGGTCAAAGGAGTATCTGCAATGGCTGAAATACATTATAAGACTCAGAAGTGGAGTAATGGGGACCCAGCTGGAAGAACTAGTTTCTCATTACAATATATACTGCCTTTGCACACATGGATCCCATTTTGAATTACATTGTAGATCCATGTGAAAATATACCAAACAATTGTCCATGGCCATGAATAGGAAATATAAAATTGGCTACATGCCAAAGGTTGTCATAGTCACAAATAAGGCCCAGTAAAACCAGTCTCAAAATCAATCTAAAGATATATGTATACAATGGAGTATAATTTGATCTCTCATGATCATTGAAGTCACATAGGTACTGGTCCAATCAAGGGTAGCAACAACTCAGGAAATATATGACTATAAACCGATGTCTTCAAGTCTTCTACACAATCTGTCAAAGGTGTAATTCTACGTTGTGTGAATAAAGGAGTTGAGGTCAAACAAAATGAGACTTTGTTTGATTACCAGTCATTGAGGTATACTGTTAACAAACGTGAGACAACCTATTGATGATGAAAGTAGGTATCAAGGCACAAAGTACATTCTTACAAGTGTGAATAAAGGTGTCGGGGTATAACACTTGAATAATCCATCGATCATGAGACATTGATGTATTCCCAACTGTCAATGGTGGGAGAATCTGCCATTGATGAGTGAAAGCCTCTAGGTACTCATAGGACTCTAGGTCTAGTCTCCAAAATAGATGAGTTGAAGTTGATGGAAGGATACCCACTGAAAGGAGAGCATTAAGGCATCTCTCATGATTCAACACAGGGTACAAAGTAGGAGCTTGATGATTTGGAGGAAATTGGACGAACAACATGTTCACGAACCAATGACCCTGTGTGTTTTCGCGTGTGCCAGATGCAAGCGTTACATGAAAAAGNGACTATTGGGTTCAAGGTTACCTACTAATGAGGAAAGTAGGACCAGGGTGTGTAATAAGACTACAACTTCATGTGATAATGAGACACACTGAGGGTATGTCCGACATGCAAAGTCAAGAGTTCTGAGGAATGGCCAACATAGGTTGATAGACATCCTTTGAACAAGAGCATGAGAAATATGGAAGACTCTGGCAACATAGACTCAATGATGAAACTTTGAGATGCAAGAGGCATCAATCAAACTCTCCATAGAGACTAGAAGAGTAACCAGTCGGGGGAGTATACTTTTTGTAACGAGCTTAGATTCCTAAGGTCATGCTAAACCCACAATTATGATGAAAAGTGGACTCAAAAATTTTGTGCTCTATTCAAAGGCGACACAACTGCTGCCAATATAATATAATACTTCCTTCCTGCCCATCTTTTTTTGTTTTTTCATAGTCAAATGAATGTTACGATACAAAGGACAAAACAAGTGTCGCAAGTAATAAAAAATAGTTCCAACAGTGGAACATACCTATGCTCAATGCAAGGAGGTGCATGCGGGAGATGGACACTCGGGGGAATATTTCCTCCTGGGTATAGGGTGTCAAGATGCAAAGGATATAAACAAGGCTCACTTGGATGATTATACAAACTGTTGAGGTGAGAGGCTTATAATACAAAAACGAGAACTGACAATAGGTTCAATACTACAAGCAAGAGAATGAGATACAATTACAACTTAACTCCAAAAAATGTCCTTTTTCATAATCTTAGTCTACTTGGTTTGAAAAAGGGATAAACTTGCACCAAATAGATGTCCTTTCAGATCCAATTTACAAGTGTGAAAGAGACAAGTTCACTCAAAAATATTTTCACTTTTTCGAATGAGTCGAAAAAGAGCTTAAATCAAACTCATGACCTTTCAAATATAATTAACGAGTGTGAAAGAGACAAATTCACTCGATAATATTTTTTATTTTTACAGGAGTCGGAAAAGAGCTTAAATTAGACTCGTTGGGGAGGTTTCTAGGTGACATGTCATGGGGGAGGCCAAGCCTCCCATGCAGGATTTCTATGAAAGGTCAGAATCTTGCGAATAGATGACACAAGCTTGGGAAAACCCAAAGCTCTCCAAGTCGAGGAGGATAAAGTGCTAACGGAGGTTACCTTCTCCACGATATATCAAAGAATGCCTCTTTCCTGAAAAGGTATGGGAGGAGGAATTTGATACCCCACAAGACCATCCCAATGACCTCTCCAAGACTTGGAGGGAGAGTACTCGAGGAGAGTAAAACTCTTTCTTGTTCAAAAGGTGCAGTGTTAGAAATGCTAATGACATGGTTGAAGGACGCATCACCCTCCAAAAGAAGAGTTTGACCAGAGATTGCATCGATACGACCACTTCTTCAATCGTTGGTTGAATAGGATGTGTGACAACAAGGCCAGGAGACACACCACCCTAAAAAATGGGAGTGGTGTTGGGTAATGATTGCATCAGCATGAATGTCGTGTCAATCAAAGGAGAAACAGAGTGTTGGGAAACCAAATACGACTTAGAAACTGAAGGGCCCCTAGGTGAGGACCACACTTTCGGTACCCCAACAATATCAGGGCACAAATGAGTAAGGTGATATCCTTCACAAATCCTACAAAGGAAATTGGGCTTAAGTCTTACACGTCTAGGTTTATCAAAAGTATGAATGCCCCCAACATCACTCACAATGGCTGGCAACATGCTCTCAGCGTGACTGGCATAGGCTGGTGGTTCATCTCCCACATGATGCATAGAGGTTGGAGATGTGATGTTAGGATGACTCATGGAGACTAGAGTGATGCCCCCAGCATGACTTGTAGCGGTTGGTTGTTGGTCTTTAACATGGCATGCAGAGGTTGTCGACCAATCCCCAACACGACTAGCAGAGGTTGGTGATGGAACTCCAGTATGACTTGCATGGACTGGACTAGTGGTGATGGTTAGTTGTGGCATTTGAGATCAAGGTCACAGGAAAGACCGATTTTGACATATTGCAGGCCAAAAAGGGTCATGGTTTACACTCTGTCCCTGTCCTGAAAGGTAGTATCCTCTGCCTAATTGATCCATAGAGGTTTGTACAAGCATCATCACTGAAGCAGATGTCTGCGAAGAGACAAAATATTGATAAGGATTATTCAAGTGAGGATATACATTTCCCCCATGTGAAGGGGTTCCGTGAAGGGGATAGCCCATACCATAAAACTAATTCCCTCAGTGTGAAATACCAGAGGACATATGGAGACTCGCCATGGGAAGAGTGTTCATTGGAACTGTCATAGTGGACGAAGGATACACAGATGGGGATTAATAAGTAGAATAACCACCCATTTGAGCATTGTCTCTTGAAAAAGTGTGGCTAGGATTGGATCCGTAAGAGGGGAGTTTCCAACCCCCCACAGTGAGAGTTGGTTGAGGGACATGAATCCTATCAAATGAAGATGTGGATGGTAGAGTCATCGTGCACCCATATATAAAACTAGGATTCATATAAGTAGGCAAGGGAGAGGATGGAAAGGGTGAAAGCATGTTTGACATACCAAGGGGAAAATTATTAGAGACCCAAGGCATAGACTAAGTGTCATAATTATGCATACCATTATGAAAAGTGGATGGATTCGTCCCCATGAAATCAATGAATGTCATGGGGGAGGTAGCGGTAAAGGAGGGAGCCAAAGGAACTACACTATCCATAATAATGACAAATCAATGCGTAGTATAAAATCCTAAGGTCAACTAATAATCAAAGATCACACCAAAAATAATCAAAAGGCCAATATACACACAAACAAGATAAAGTGGTTGAAAGGGGCCTCCCTCTCTAAAGTAGGTATGCCTCGCTCAAGAGGGGCATGAGAATCCTCTGCTAAATATCAGAGGTATCAGAATCAGTTATAAGGGCCCTTGTAGGCTTAACAACCAGTCGGTCAGATCCCCCCAGAGAGGTAATATTCCATAAAGGTTGTGTGTTGTCTGACCCTTATCTGGCCCAAGGTACCTATAGAATAACCTCTACAAGTAACCTATGTGGTACCTCTGTCAAGAAACTAAGAAACCACGATACAAATTATGCATAGGCAAACAGTCGTAAGTCAGGTCCATCGTATGGGTAGGGTAACAAAGCCCAAAACCTTGAAAGAACCTCCTCGCACAGAGGTAAAGGTACTAGCAAGATCCCCATATATGAATAGATCCCCAGAAATATATATGATGCTAAGAAGGTATCGGGGGGATATCCCTTCAACCAACATCACACGACCTCGTGCTTAACTCCAGTGTAAGCATAGCCTCCTAATATTACCGATTATACAATGGATTTCTCCACTCCCTTAGTCAGACACATATGTTGATTTAATAGCGTTGGAAAAGTTTACTCACAAAATCCTATTCCAAGGCTCTAAATCCTAAGCTAGTTTGTGCACCCTAGAAAAATAAAATCGTTACTAATCAATTTTAAATTATAGCGTTACTTTTAGTGGCCTTGCTTACTCAAAAAGGTGCGGTCATGAAACTAGTGATGTTATGACTCAGCAAGTACAATAAATGAATATGAATACAATGCAAAGTCCTAACTTCAATTCCCAATAAATGATATGCTTTTCAAAATGCAATTCTTAATTTAGTTCTGCAATTCCAAATAAAATGCAATATTTCTTTACATGTACTAAGATCAATGATAAAGACTCAAAATATCAAATGCCAACAATGTAAAATGCCTAATATTTTTGTATTTTCAATATAAAAGAATGAAAGTGCAAGGATTGAATCAACAACTTGATATAAAAACTCTATTGTATGAAAACAAAGACAAACCAAGTAGGCTATCAAGAAGCAAACACGCAACCTAAGATGCAAGGATAATCAAATGAAGAGGATGATGAGAAAGGTACCGTCCAAAAATTCATCCAAAGAAAGGTTTCCTGTCATTCCACAGACACTTAACATTAATAACAGAGACCCAAGAAGACTCAACAATCATAAAAAACTACCCAACAACCATCAAACCTAGCAACCAAGCAACAAAGGGTGATGTACGTGATTGTTCAAGAGAAAAGCGCATAGATATGCTTCTTACAGAAGGAAAACACGTGTATGTACATGAATGTCAGGAAAAAACTCGCGTATATGTGTCAAAACACATCCAAGATAAGGAGAAGGCTAAGAAACTCAGACTCAGAATGAACAGAGGTTGTCAAGCACTCATATGACAAGAAAATCAATATAAACGAGAGCAATATAAGGAGAAAAACACTCCAAACCCCGAAAAAGAAGATTATATCCCCATTATGGTCGCCAATTCTGTTACGAGGAAAATCTCTCTATGGCTAGGGGTAAACTACAACACATGGAAATGACTGCAGAAATCAACTCTAATATCAGGTATGCTATATAAACCAATATGCTAGCAATACAAGATAAAAGGCCTACCTCATCCAGACGTTCGATAAAGTCCATCGTTTAACACTTGACTCAAAGCAATACACCTGCAACTTGACCTCAACAATCAAGAAACACAAGCATATGGTGATAATATATAATGTTAGAAAATTCAATAGCATAATCCATCAACATTCATAACAAATACGCCCATGGAATAACAATTCAAATATTTGCAAGATATTAATTGGACAAGGAAAGAGTATTTCTATTAAAATGTAATCAGCAGAAGTGAATGAATTACAAACTTTTATGTCAGCATGGTTCGAAACCGAGAAACTAAGTCCCTTCCAACTGAGCCTCCACCACTTAGAGAGACAATGAGGTTCTCAATCAAGTAGGGAAGAGCTTGGGGGCTGAACAATGTGTCCACACTTAAAAGGGTAAAGGGATCCAGACTCAATATGAAGTGAATAATTTCTCTAGAGTAACTTTGCTCTCAAAGTTGAATTCTTCTCCTCTTTTCCATAGCTCAGATTTGTCCCATTTGTAGCCTTCAAGTGGAACTGAAGGGTTTCCAGTATATGGAAGGCCAAGGATAATGGATCTCATGACGTGACATGGAAACCCAACACCATTTTTTAATTTTGGGCACAAATCCTGATGTACGTGGGTTGTAGTGGTGAAACCTGCATATATGCATGTTGTACTATAGGCAGGTCATGTATATGTGGAAAAATAATGTTTTTAGCTTTGGGATTTACAAAAAGGGACTTCAAGTCTGCATAGGGAAATGGAAAAAGGCCTTCTGTGCAAGTTTTCATAGGGTGAGGAAAATCTTGCTATAACATGTAGTAGTAGTAGTAGTAGTAGTAGTAGTAGTAGGGGCCCAAGAGATGAATTCAAAAGCCCTTGGATGTTGCAGAGTGTTGCAATCTCAGAGGAAGATGCGGCGTAGAGTAGAGGTGTGGGCGAAGGAGAGGAATATGGAGGATCCCCTAGTGGTGGGGGAGATTAATTAGTGATATTGGATGGTCTTGCACGACTATAGGTAGGAAACTCTATGGGTCACCTTAGAAGAAGTTTTAGAAGAAGATGGAATTATCCCCCCCTTTGAACCACCCCCCTTTTGCATTTGTAATCAAGAATAAACAACAAAAAATAATGAGGTTATTGGAATAGGAGAAATATTAGGAGGAGATATAAGAGAAGAGATGAGTGAAAAAGAAGGAAAAGTCAATGCTAACTCACCAAAAAGACTATCGGTATTGAGAACCCCGACACCCAGTAGTCAGATCGAAGAAATCAATTTGAGATTGAGGATGGAAAATCAGGATAATATCATGAGGTTTCTCATGTTCCATGGAATGGGTAAGGATGATGCAGAACAACATTGGTTCACGTGTGAAGAAACATGATCTGTGAAGAGGATCATAGATGAAGAAAAAAATATTGTGCAGTTGGAAACCACGTTTAGGGACAGAGCCTTGATGTGGTACATGAAATACAAGGCCACTGTGCTAGCAGGATAGATGATGTCCCCCAAAAAAATCAAAATAGATATGCTTAATGAATTTCAAAATCCTAAGTCAGAGTCTCATTGTATTGCAAAAACAAGGAGAAACCATGTGGGATTATGACCAACGGTTCAAGATTTTGTTGGATAGGTTGGCATTCCAGATCTAGGATGTACAACATAGAGAATGATTTATTGTAGGGTTACTCCCCCATATCTATGTCCCACTCACCCAACAGAAGGTGATGAATCAAGAAGAAGCAGTGGAGATTTCCATGATCTTGGAGGCTACACCAGGAGGAGCAAAGACAACAACAGGATTTGCACAGGTGCAGTTGTAACTGGCGAATCTAATGATGCAATTGTAGGAAATGGAAAAGGTGAAAGTTGTAAATGATCATGTATGGTGTATCATGTGTCGGTCTAAATGAAATTGTAGGGATGAATGACCTATACTTGGAAACTATCTGGCGACGGGCGCACCAAGTCCATTTCCAAACAAGCCTTAGGTGAAGTGGTGGAAAATCTGCAGAAAGTGGGGCCATGTACCACCCCACTTCCCAACTTTGGAGAAGTGTCAGAAGACACATCATACTCCATTCTAGGAATTTTTTAATTCCATGGAACATGATGTCAACAACATTCAGTCACTCCAGCTGATGTAATACCATACCCACGATGTATTTTGGGTGCAAGAAGAAAAGAAGGGTGGTGATTGTGGTAGTGCTGAGAGAGGTGGATACCAAGGAGGTCCCAAAGGAGGCTATGGATGTGGTCGTGATCGAGGATATGGAGGAGGGGGATGTAGGCCCCCCATTTGTTTCAATTATGGAGAAATTGGTCATGTATCAAGGTTTTCTACCAAACAACTCTCTCTCTGGGGGTACTTCCACATTCCCGAGAATGTTACTGAGGATTGTCCTGACTTATTGAAGAAGTGGGAAGAAAAGAAAGAACGTTGCAACATGGTGCATGTGGAGATGCACGAAAATAATAAGAAGGATTAGAATGTTGATGTATGGGTGATAACTCGAGACAAAGCAAAGATAGAGAGGGAATTTGAGCATGTTGAGAGCTCGAGTCAAAGGCCAGAGGGGAATATCAAAAATTCAATGCATGTTGGCCCTCGACTAATTTTTGGGGAACCTTGGTCGTGTTTGACCACTTTTGGGACTTCGACAGGTTGGTCGAAGACGGAGCGCCCAGGCGAAGTAGAGATCATGGGATCTCGCCCTCTTTTACGGTCCTTTTGGGATTTAGGTTTTATGTAATGGGTGTGGGATGTTAGCCCATGGGTTTAACCATGCTTAGGCATCTTTTTTAATGTATAAATAAGTAGCCAGCTGATGTAAGAGTAGTCTGATCTGTGTGATAATAGTGGATGTGTGTGCCTTAGTGCAAGTATTTATAATCGACTTTATGCATACTGTGTGTTAAGAATTGCAGAGCTAAGTGCAAGTTATTGTAAGAGGATTTGTGCGTAGACTATGTAAGGCTTTGTGTTGTGACCCAACTTTGGGAAGGAGGATCTGGCTAGGTGCGTGTAGATCTCCTGTCCTATGCGGAGTTGGCTTTGTGGCTATGTGCATGTAAGAAGATTGGAAGAAGCTAATAAAAGAGGAGAGGAGTTGGTGGATGTATCCCCACACTGGCGATGAACCACATATATCCTTTTTTTGGCACTTGGTTATGTTGGTTATGGAAGGAACCGAAGAACAAGGAAAGGTAAAAAGTGAGCTTCACGGGAGACATGGTAACTGTCACTAAGTCGAAGTGAGCAAAAGAGCGGGAAAGATGGAGCGAAGTGCGGAAAAGCAAGCCGTTGGACGAGGAGATCAGGGATGATAGATAAACAAGGAAGAAGGATCATGGAAAACTCAGCAAGAAGAGAAAGCCATCGTTGGATGCTTTGGAGCACCGTGCGATGAAGAAGGAAAGATAGGCTAGCGAAGCCCAAAAAAAGAGGGTCAAGTTGACCTAGGGTTTTAGACACCTAGGGTTTTGGTATCTAGGGTTTTGGCACCTAGGTTTTGACCTAAGGTTGTTGGTGAGGGATTGTAATGTATAAATAAAGGTCAAGAGGACCTGGGTCGAGTGGGTCATTGAGTATTGGTGTGATATTGTTTTTATAGCTCTATTGTGGAGAGAGGATTCCATTATGAGATCTTCAGCTATGTGCGAAGGTCAAGTCCTGCAGCTGGGTGCGCAGGAAGGGGAGAGAAAGAGAGAGAAGAAAGAAGATATGCTAGCTGAGAGAACATACAAGAACTGTATGCTTTACCTTAATAAATCATAAGCACAGTTTTGTGGACGTATCCCTAGAGAGAGGGTGAACCACGTATGTTTTGTGTCATATGTGTGATTAATGCATGGATCTCTGTCATTGTTATATTGGTATTTGCAGTCTTATGTTCGATCAGATTTGTAGCTGCGCAGGATAGACCTAGTTGATAAGTGATATATGAATGTTGTATTGTTGTTGGGATAGATCCACTTGATATTCCCCTGGTTGTAGACATCCCTGTCCTGCAACCCCCCTCTTAGCTGCTTCAGGTGAGACTGCATCTGCTTCGTCGGTGTTGCTGAAAGGGTTGGTAGTTAGGGTTTTGTTGGTGTGATGTTGTAGCATTGAACCTCGGGTCTGCCCCTGTGCCAACAAATGGTTCCGTTAGTGGGACAGGAATCTGTGTAAGGGAATGTCAAAGTGGTTCCCATCGAAGACAGAGATTCAAAAGTGGATAGAGGATCAAGAGAGGGACTTCGCTAAAGCCCAAAACAAGAACCCTAAGCTAAGTACTAAAGGTTGGCTACAGAGACACATCTTCACCGATATTCATGAGATCTTCTTTGGAGGAATCCATCAAGAGTTATACGAGTGGTTAGCTAGGTTAGCCAATACCCATTTTGAGATCATATCTAGACCTCTTGTGGTTTGGATGTCGGAGTTGATTAAGAAGGTTAAGAGAGTTGACAACATTGTATCAAGGGTTGTAGATCACTGGTTCGATAGTACCATTGGAGGGTATATCATTAAATTTGTTGTTGACAGAACAAAATCATATAGCCAGGTTGAGAGATACTTCTTCAAATGACCCAGAGGAAAATTTTTACAATTTCTTAAGCTAAGAATCAAGATGTTGTTGCATGAAAAGAACGTCTTGAAGATACAGTAGATTGGTTGGATACAAAAAGGCTAATGTTCAAGAATTCATATAGTGACATCGACACAGAAGCTGGACATACGCGCAATGGGAAAGTATTTTGAGGGGTTCACCTTGAGAACTTGTTCAAGAAAAACTATGGAGACAAGGGTTTCTACAGTGGAGAAGAGGTAGATTTGACAGACAAAGAACATTTAGAACCCACCAGAGCAGAGGAAGAGGAAGCTGAAGAACTTTTCCAGAACAAGCCAGAAACATCAGGAACCATGCAGACCACTGAAGTAAGTAATATCAATCCTTCTGTTATTTCAGAAACACTAAGTACTCAGAATATTTTGAATCACCAGAGTCCGCAGACTAGTATTATTAGTAGTTCAGCATCTACTCAGAAAGTAAACCTAGGCAGCTCTATGGCAGATGAGATGAGGCTCCCTATCTTCAAAGGAGATGGATCTGAAGATCTTTATCAACATTGGTTCCTATGCGAAGCTGTATGGAACATTAAAAATATTACCGATGAAGATGTTAAAAGAAACCAGTTTAGCACTATGTTTAGGGATCACACGCTGAGATGGGACATGAAGCTTGTCTAAGGACTTGCATAGCCTAAGCCACTACATGAGATCAAGAACGTGCTAGTTGCAGAGTTTAAAAAACCTAAGTTGGAGTCACAGTGTATTACTGAGCTGAAGGAGATCAAACAGAAGGTAGTCGAACCTATTTGGGAGTTCAATCAGAGATTCAAGACCTTAACAGGCCAATTGACTTTTAAGATCCCAGATGAGTAGAAAAAATAATGGTTCATCGCTGCTCTTTTACCACACATCAGAGTTCCCCTGATGTAGCAAAAGATTGCTTTGTAGGCAGAAGCTTTGGAGATCACCATGAAGCTTGAATCAACACCTATGGGAGAATCTAGCTCAGGCATGGGCCAGATCTTGAGCCAGCTGACTAGTTTGTCTCTGCAGGTTTAGAACATGAAGAAGGACAAGGGAAAGGACAAAAAAGAAGATATATGTTGTGTAAGATGCAAATCCGAAGGTCATGATAAAGAACAATGTCCCCTGTTTCATGAATATTTGGCCTCAGAAGCATTGAGCCCCTTGAAGCAAGTTAAGCTGCACTTGTGCGAAGTATGCAGAAACCGACATCTCCCTGGTGAGTGCTATTATATGTAGAAGTATGTTCAGACACCCACAAACTTTTACTACACATTTTGTAAGTCCATAGGGCATGATGATATAGATTGTAGGGCTTTTGACCTAATGCACGAAAGATCAAGAGACATATACAAGATCCAAGGTTAAGTACACCAAGAAGGAAACAATGCACAGTATAATTCTCTAGGAAGAGGAAGTTTCAATCCTCACGGTGGATAGAGAGGACAAGGAGTAGGTATGGGTTGAGGCCAAGAACAAATAATCTATTACAACTGTGTGTAGACAGGACATTTAGCGAGGGACTGCCAGAACCCTTGCACAACTTGCAGTTATTTCAATTCCTTCAAGCATGTCATCGAGGACTGCCCTTTGCTACTATCTAAGCTTCAGGAAAGACGAGGACCTCAGTAAAACCCACAAGTGAAATTGATATATGTTGAAACTCGTGGAGCAGACCCTATAGTCGTTGTTATAACTCAAGGAGGTGCTACTACATGAGAAGATAGAGCAACCCAAGGAAAGATTGTAGACGACCATGGAGTCAGGAAAGCTACAGAGAAGACCCCAACGTTCGATGCTAAGAAAGAAAGATAGATACTTGAGGAGGCAAGAAAAGAGTTCAAAGGAGATCAAGGGTCTTCATCAAAGAAACAACCAGAAATCAAAGAGTATGGCATGCCTCAGGAGTTTGATCAGTCTGCATCACCAATAGAAGGAAAAGAGGTAAGAAAACTCATGGAATTTGTGTGCACTTGTGTTAAGTTGATTCAAGATAAAAGCATTGTAAAAGAATTACAAGATTTAATCAAGTAGTATGAGCTAGGAAATATATACTCCTTACTGAATAGGGCAGTGCACCAAATTGGGAAAAGGAGAAGGAAAAATAAAGAATTACACTTGAATGTTCAAATAGGAGAATATGATATAGACTATGTGGTCCTCGACTTAGGGTCGGAGGTCAATGTCATGATGATGAAAACCTGGGCACTGATGGGAAAACTGAATTTGATCTATTCCCCTATCAGGCTTAGAATGGCTAATCAGCAAGCTGTCAGCCCATTTGGATAATTGGAGCATGTCCCTGTCGACATCAATGGAGTTAGAACCTTTGCAGATTTTGAAGTAATTGAAATTGTTGATGATAGTTTCCCTTATCCTACATTATTAGGAATTGATTGGGCCTTCAACAATTCCATTGTTGTTGATCTAAAGAAGAGGCATATGACATTTGAAAGAGATGGCCTTAGGGTCATTGCACCTTTATATCTAGATGAGGGTCCTCGATACACAGAGCCTATTAGAGAAGAATACCACGCGTATGAACTGGAAAAAATCTACAAACTAACAGCCAGACAACAGGATTATATCAATCCTATAGCTGATGGGAATCTGAGTCAGTGAAGAAACAACACATGTTCATCAGACTCAGAAGAAGCATTGGAGAACTGGCAGAACCAGATGTATGAAGTCTCTACTAGAAGATGTGCTAGACTAACCAAGAGGTTCACTGGATCGGCACAACAGTGAGTAACTTACCCACATTTGATGGGTTGAACCCTTTAGAAAAATTCTTATCAGAGTTTGAGACAAGTGTACCAACACAACAGAGGATGTTGGCAATGGATGAGGCCATGAAATCCACACCATCCAGATGGTGGGGGACGCACAAAGGAAACATAACAGACTGGACACAATGTCGAACTTTGATGACAGCGCAGTTCTCAGCACAAGTAGGAAGTTGGAAAGTGAGGTACACAGGTCCAAGTTGCCCAAAGGACCATGTGCGAAGCTGCGAAGAGGTCTAGAGTGACATTCCTCGAGAAAAATGGGTGCACAGATTCATTAACACACTAGACACGATCCATATCAACTGGTACCTTCAAGCGGAGTTGCACCTCGTCACTTCAAATTGGGAAGGTATGATCCAGAATTTTGTAACCACCCTTTTGTTTGAAATTGAATTTCCTTCAGTAGACCAAGCATTACAGATTGTGAGACAGAAAGTATTTAAGGAGGCATATGGCCTCCCTTTCGAGCAAGAAGAGGATGAATGGACCGTGCCATTCTAGAAATTGCAAGGATGTCACAACATTAATTCTGATGAAGATGATTATTTGAGGAAGGTAAACATCACTGAGATAGAAGGCCACAAAAATTTGGAAGGACCAGGAGTTGAGCTTTCATTCATAGGACAACCGATCAAAATAAAGAAATTCAATGTTGGGACAGAGGAGACACCGAAGCTTGCCAATGTCGGAGATTATTGGGATGTTGCTACCATTGAAAAGATTACAGAGTTATTGCACGAATATTAGGACTTGTTCCCAACCAAGTTCACTGATATGAAGGGAATCAAAGGGTCTATGGGTGAGATGAGAATACGTTTGAAACCAGATGTGAAGCCAGTCAAGAAAATACCTTACATACTAAACCTGAAATACAAGGAAAAAGTGAAGATCGAGCTCAATAGAATGTTGGAAGCATGGATTATTGAACTTGTCGAAGAGTCGGAGTGGATCAGCCCTATGGTGGTACAAGACAAGAAGACAAGAGAAATCAGGATCTGTGTGGACCTCAGAAAGTTGAATGATGTCTGTCTGCATGACCCTTTCCCTACACCATTCATAGATGAAGTGTTGGATAACGTGGAAGGCCAAGAAGTATATTCTTTTATAGACGACTTTTTGGGATACCATCAGATCCGCATTGCCAAGGAGAACCATCATAAGACTATGTTTTCCACGGAGTGGGAATACTACCAATATACAGTAATTCCATTTGGATTAAAGAATGCCCCAACCATATTTTCCAGGGTGGTGGTCGAAGCGTTCAAAGAATTTTTGCATATATTTTTAGAAGCATACTTTGATGACTGGACTGTTTTTAGTTTGTTGACAAATCATATTGAATGTCTCAGGATAATGTTGGACAAATGTAGGCAGTGTCAAATTGCTTTGAATCTAAAGAAATGCATTTCTTCTCACCATTTGGAGTGATATTAGGTCATATTGTATGCAAGCAGGGATTGTTGGTTGACCCATCTAAAATTGCAATTATAGTTGATTTTCCACCTCCTACTTCAGTCAAACAACTGCGCACTACACTGGGCCATATTAGATGTTACATGAAATTTATCAAAGAATATGCCCAAATTATAGCACCAATGGAGAAGTTGTTGAAGAAGGACTGCCAGTATAAGTGGACAGATGAATGTCAGCAGAGCTTTGACACACTGAAACAAAAGATGGTTACATCGCCCATTATGGTTTTTCCAGATTGGAGCAAAGAATTCCATGTGCATGTCGATGCATCTTCTATTTCATTAGGAGTAGTATTGGCACAACCTGGAGAAGGGGAAATTGATCTTCCATTATCATTTTCCAGCAGGAAGCTATCCACAGCTAAAGTTAATTACGCCACTACAGAAAGAGAGGGACTAGCCATGGTGTATGCACTGCAAAAATTTTGGCACTACTTGTCGGGAGGACACTTTAAAATGTTTATTGATCACTCCGCGCTGAAGTACCTAGTAAACAAGCCAGTGTTGGGGGGGCGAATATGAATATGGCTTCTGTTATTTCAAGAATATGATTTTGAGATCATAGTTAAGCCAGGAAGAATGAACAAGGGCCCAGACCACTTATCAAGGTTGGAACATGGCGAAGAACCTACCAGTTTGGAGGATACATTACCGGATGCACATTTGCTTGCCATTAGAAAGATTGATGACCACTTCGTAGACATAGTCCAATTCCTGTGAACAGGAATGGCTCCAAGTGAGTATGCAATTCCTTAGAAGAAACATATAGTGGTGCATGCTGCAGACTTTTCACTTATAGCTGGATAGTTGTACAAAATGGGACCAAATCAAATATTAAGAAGGTGTGTTATGGAGACGAAACGACAATTGATCCTCACAGAATCTCATGAAGGCATCGCAGGAGGACATTACGCAGGGAAAGCAACTGCGCATAAGGTTCTGCGAGATGGCCTTTGGTGGCCTACATTACACAGAGATGCTAAAGAGTATGTCAGAGCATGTGATGTATTCTAGAGAATTGGAAAACCATCCCGAATAGATAAAATTCCATTAGCACCGCAGATAACCCTACAAGCATTTGAAAAGTGGGTCGTTGACTTTGTGGGACCTATAAACCCACCAAGAAAGTGCACAGGAGCAAGGTACATTACTACTGCGACAGAATACTTAACCCGATGGGCCGAAGCCAGAGCAGTCAAGGACCGTAGTGAAACTACAGCTGCGTGTTTTATATTTGATGACATAATAACCAGGTTTGGATGCCCTAAGATCCTGATGAGTGATCAAGGTACACACTTCATCAATAAGATAGTTGAATCCATGACTGAAGAGTTTGCAATCCACCATCATAAGAGTACACCTTACCATCCACAAGAAAATATAATGGTTGAAGCATTCAACAATATCTTGGATACAACATTGACAAAGATTTTCAGTGTGAACAGGGATGAGTGGGATTTAAGAGTACCAGCAGTACTCTAGGCTTATAGAACCACTTGCAAGAAATTAACAATACAGGCCCCCTTCAAGTTGGTTTATGGTCTTGAAGTTGTTGTCCTGATGGAATACTTAGTACCAAGCATAAGAATTGTTGCATTTACAGACATGGATGATACCGATGCTTTTCGCGAGAGGCTTGCACAATTGGTTGAACTGGAAGAAGATAGATTCATTGCAGGATTCCATCAGCAAGTTCAGAAGGAACGAGAAAAGGCCTATCATGACAGACACATCAAGAATAAGACATTCAAGCAAGGTGATTTAGTACTGGTGTATGACAGTAAGTTTATCAAACACCCTGGGAAGTTCAAAATGCATTGGCTCAGAACATATGAGATTGCTTATGTTACAGAAGGAAGAGTTGTGCAGTTGAAGACATTGAAGGGAGACTGGAAGTAAGGATTGGTGAATGGGAGTCGATTGAAGTTGTACTATGATAACTAGCTACCTTGCAACTCTCAGTAAAAGCATGAGGAAAAGGGTCTAGGTACCAGGTGCAGTTGAAATTGGGTACCAGACACAGAAAAGACAGTCTACACAAGGATGGAAAAGAGGCATAAAGCAGAAAGCAAGGGTTGCACTGCGCAGTCCAAAGTCGAAGTAAAACAAGAGGATCAGATCTTAAGTGCCTTGGGATGAGTCACAATTGAGTGTTGGGGGCTTGTTGGCCCTTGGTTATGTTGGTTATGGAAGGAAGTGAATAACAAGGAAGGAAAGGTAAAAAGAGAGCTTCGCGGGAGACACAGTAACTGTCACTGAATCGAAGTGAGAAAAAGAGCAGGAAAGATGGAGTGAAGTGCTAAAAAGCAAGCCGTTGGACGAGGAGATCAGGGATGACATATCAACAAGGAAGAAGGATTATGGACAACTCATCAAGCAGAGAAAGCCATCATTGAATGCTTTGGAGCACTGCGCGATGAAGAAGGAAAGACAGGCTGGAGAAGCCCGGAAAAAGTGGGTCAAGTTGACCTAGGGTTTTAGACACCTAAGGTTTTGGTATCTAGGGTTTTGGCACTTAGGTTTCGACCTAAGGCTGTCGGTGAGGGATTGTAATGTAAAAATAAAGGTCAAGAGGACTTGGGTCGAGTGTGTCATTGAGTATTGGTATGATATTGTTGTTATAGATCTATTGTGGAGAGAGAGGATTGCATTGTGAGATCTTTAGTTGTGTGCGAAGGTCAAGTCCTGCAACTTGGTGCACGGGAAGGGGAGAGAAAGAGATAGAAGAAAGAAGATCTACTAGCTGAGAGCACAGATAAGAACTGTATGATTTACCTTAATAAATCATAAGCACAGTTATATGGACGTATCCCTAGAGAGAGGGTGAACCACATATGTTTTGTGTCGTATGTGTGATTGATGCCTGGATCTCTGTCATTGTTATATTGTTACTTGCAGTCTTATGTGAGATTAGATCTGTAGCTGCGCATGATAGACCTAGTTGATAAGTGATATATGATTGTTGTATTTTTGTTGGGATAGATCCACTTGATATTCCCCTGGTTGTAGACATCCCTGTCCTGCAACCCCCCTCTTAGCTGCTTTGGGTGAAACTGCATTTGCTTCGCAGGTGTTCCTGAAAGGGTCGGTAGTTAGGGTTTTGTTCATGTGTTGTTGTAGCGTTGAACCCTAGGTCTGCCCTTGTGCCAACACCTGTGTTGTGGTTGCTTTGTGCGATGTGGTTGATAAGTTATTGATTTGATTTATGCTTAGTGCTATAATATTTATGTATGTTAGAAGCATCTGATGAAGTAGCTTAGTGCTTAACAATATGAATGAAGGTTAGATCTACTATGATGCTATGTGATGAATGGTTAGATGTCCTTAGACCTTGATGAATACTGCATTGTTCTATAATTAGGGTTTGAATCTGCGATGTGAATAAGAGTTAAAGACTTGCTAAGTGTTATGTTAAGTATTGTGATCACAGATTTGTGTCCTAGCTAGGTTGTAGACACTTGAGTCCTGCAACCGCCCCTGCCTCTACCTCGGGTGAGACTTTATCTGCTTCACAGGTGTTGCTGAAAGGGCCGATAGTTAGGGTTTTGTTGGTGCATTGTTGAAGCGTTGAACCCTAGGTCTACCCCTGTGCCAACAAATGGTTCTGTTGCTAAGACCTGAAACTGTGATTGTTGGGAACTAAAGAAAAGAGAAAGCTTTGTGCATAGATCTGTTGTTGTAATGCGCACTATTCTACTTGACTTGCGAAGCTCTGTGCTAAGAAAGGAATCAGATATGAAGAAAAGAGGTAAGATCTTAAATCTTTGTGCTTTGATAAAGGTAAGATAAGTAGGAATTTTTGTTTTGAAAGTATGGATTTAGGTATGTTTGATAGATTTTGTCCTAATCTGAAAACTAGGGCACAACTAGAAGAAAGAATATTTGATATGAATAGATTTGATAAAGTTAGTGAAAGATATGTTATTCCTATGCATACAAAGAATTTTTGGACTAACAAGTGGATGAAGGATCCTAGAAAGAATTTTTTGCAGGTCCATCACTGTGATCCTAGTGCACAGTACAGGAAAGGTTGGGGATCTTTTAAGAGAAAGAGAGGATTGAATATTTGTTATAGTTGCAGAAGACCTGGACATCTTGCTAAGGAATGCCCTGGTAGAGTTCTTATTTTCCTTTGTTGTAGATTTGTTGGTCATGAGGTTTTGGATTCCCTAGGATGATTGCTAAAGTTGAAAAGATGAACCTAAGACAAGAAAACCATGAGGAAGGTCAAGAGACTAAGAATATACTAGAGAACTAGAAAGAATCAGAGGTTATATTATTGCAGATGAAAGAAACATTGAATGATCACATAGGCATTATTTTACTAGAGATCTTAAAAGAGAAGCAGTGCATAGAAACACGAATAGGAGACTTCGACATAGACTGTGTATTGGATGAAGAAACACAGGTGAACATTATGCTGGAAAGTACTTGGGAAATTTTGGGAAAGCCTGCTATGATTCCTTCATTGGGAGGAATATGATTGTTTAAAGGAAAGATGATAAACCTATGTGGAATACTTACTCATGTACCTATGAGTGCTCATGGAACATCGACAGAAGAATAATTTGAGGTCATTAAGCTTGTTGAGAACAAAGCTCCTTTTTCACTTTTGTTAGGAAGGACTTGGATTGAGAAAGATCAGATCCGAAGGAAAGACGAAGAGGAAGCTATAGAATAGAAAAAGTGAGAATTAAGGGACTTCATAGCCGAGAAAATGGAATGACTAAGAGAAGAACAGGAGGACAAGTCGAAGCAACTGAGGGCCAAAGACCTGGCTGTCGAAGTTGAAATAACACAAGAAGGCTTAAAGGACTTATCCATGCAGAAGAGAAGAGCACCTACTCAAGAAACAGTAAGAGAAGAAGCATTACCCTCGAACCCTGTGAAAGACCCTCAGCAGTGTGAAGTTACTATGCTAAGAGAAGATAGAAACAAGAATGGAAAGAGGAATCCAGAGACGTAGATCACAGGAAAGAACGCAAGAAATCTTAGTAAGTAGAAATCAAAGATATAAAAATTGCAGGAGGTTCCAGAGAGGACTTCGCAAAAGGAAGGGTTGCAGAACTTGAACCTCGCCGGAATAGTATAATAGCGCAGACTAGCACTTCGCCATGGCGAAGCAATATGACCATTGGATGTGCCCTGACCATTAGAATGACGCTCCAGAATGGCTAGAAGCGCAATTATTTCTGGAAAGATCGCCATTGGACCGTTGGAACTGCGCCATAATGGATAGAATCATATTGATTGAGGCATTCCTGCCCATTGGAGGAGTCTGCTATGACATTGTCTATTTAATCCATTGAATGTCTTACTAGGGACACTTTTTCAAATTGAGATATTCGAGCCCATAGAGAACTGATTGCTATCATGTTGTGCTTATTGAGACCTCGACACCTGCTTTGTTTTCCTTGAGAGTCTGTTCACCTACCTGGGATATCTGATCTCGAGCGTGCATGTCGAAAGACCTTAGCGTAGTAGAGAATTCCATAGAAGAAATCTTGATAGAACTTATGGTTAAGAAGGTCATGTCTGTAGGATCACAAGCCTCATCAATGCAAGGATTGCAAGCATCCTCGTTGATTGCACATCGATTGGGCCATCCTGAACTGTGACAGAGAAAAGATGTAAGCACCGGGATGACCTGGAGAATGCGAAGCTCATCCCATCGGTCGTGCCTGACTATATCCCACCTCTGGCTGGCGCGGTTAATCGTGAAAATGTCTCGAGAGATTTCAACTATACATTGATGACTGAGTACCTCCCAAAGGGGATATGCACAATTGGACTGCAGTTGGGATAGGTTCTGACACTCAAGATTAGTGATTTCAACTTAGGAGACCGCAAGAATTATGGAATGATCACGCCACATAAGTACTTGACAAAGACAATGGGGAAGAAGCCAAAGATACTCCCCTAGCCGTGGACCATGGACATCGCGATATCAACAATCCTTCATGTGATGAAGATACCAAACTTTGGCATACATAAGGAGGTTAACGCATGTGTTAAACTCCTCCTGTCGTGCTTCCATGGTGGGTACCTGTGGTTGGATAGGCGCATCAATGTAGATCTGGCGTTTATCCACCAGATCACTAGATTGAGCATGCAGGGACTAGACCCTTAGGATTTTTACCAAGGGAAGGCTGCAGATCATGCCTTGGAATAGCTAATAAAGGACACATATGGCGATGTAGAGAAATGGAAGCAGGGCTACAAGGTAGCCTCCATCCAAAATGGTGCAGTGTGCCTAGCTTGTCAGCTGATAACATGCAAGCTCATCAGGAAGAATAGACCAATGCAGGTCACGGGGTTTGTCATCGACCTCGCAGGAAAGTGTGTTGAAGGGGTGTAGATGAATTGGGCAAGCTACCTTGTCAACCAGTTGGAGCAGAATTTCTGAGAAACACAAGACCAGGGCTACGAGTTTCACTTCAGCTGGTTGTTTATCCTCATTGCCTTTGTCTCTTGGGAGATGCTGGAGGGAGCGACCTTCCCAAAAGTCGAGTCGTTTGAACCACTAGCTGTGAGGTTCACCACCTTGTGGTACATGAGCAATATGGCAAAGCAATGGCAGTCAAATGTTGTCTTCCACACTTACTATAAACAAATCACGTGAGCCATTGAGTCATTCCCTCGAATGACTCCGAATACACTCCATTGATTCAGGCCACTAGTGAAGTTCTGCGTAGACAGACACTTCATTTACATCACTGCGCGCAGGGATGTAACCAAGGAGGATTTGCAGTCATACTATAAATTAACCGATGAAGACATGGAGGAGATAACTAAGGATTGGCTGACTGAATTCCTTGTACCAGTCGAGCAGATAGAGATCTCCAACCCCGATATCATCGGAAGTCTTGTAATCACCCGAGAAGAATATGATGGACCGAGCAGCACCAGGAAGAAGAAGAAGATGGAAGAGGTGCTAGAAACAAACATCGCATCAGGGGAAACTGCATCAGAATCACATGAGGAGGAGGAGATGATGAAGTAAACCAGGAAGAGGAAGGGGAAGAAGGCAAGCAGGAACAAGGCAAAGTGACATTACCTAAAGATCCCCTTATAGAGGCTAAGACGTCAAAGAAAAGAAAGGTTTCTCCAAAGAAACCCTCAGCGTAGAAGAATTCACGAGCCAATAAGCCTCAATTACAGACTGTACTTATGGTGGATGATATTGACCTCATCATCGCAGTTGTATTAGATACTTCAAAGGACATTTTGCAACGAAACAAAGAAAAACAGGAGACAATGTATGACAGGATCGAAGTGGAGCTGAAAGGGGTACAACAAGCCCTCTATGCGAGCTGTGCAGTTTCTACATAACCATCGACATTAGAAGGTATAGAAGTGGGAGACGAGCCCGCCCAACTACGCAAATTAGTAGATGCAATGGAGGCTCACCTTCATTGAGTACAAGAGGAAAAATAACAGGCCATAGAGGCCTTGAAGCAAGCAAAGGAGAAATACCTAGAGCAAAGTTGGGTTGCGGAGAAAGAGAAATATTACCTCCGAGTGAAGTTTGAAGAGGACAGAGAGTAGATCAAGAGAGAGAAAGATAATTTGCTCGTGGAGAATATTGGAGTTAGAGAAGTAGTCACTTGATCACTTCGCTTTGTGCCGGGATTGGCACCAATGGAATAAGAGATAGCTAAGATCCAAGTAAGGAAGCTCTTTGAATCCATTTAGTAGCTCCAAGAAAGAGTAGCATAACTGGAACTACAAGTAGTGTCAAGCACTCTGCAGGAAGTGCGGGATCAAAGAGAATAAATTATCATGGGCGCAGTAGAAGGAATCAGGGCATTGGAATTGGAATGTAAAGTGCATAGACCTATGAGCGCCTTGCAGAGGACCCAGAACTAAGAACATTAGAAGAGCAACTTCAGGAGGCAAAGAAATAAACATCGACAGTGCAAGCACAAATGAAACTTCTTTCAGCGGTTGAGAAGATGAAAAGGCCACAGGAACATCGTGCAGTTTAGAAGCAGGTCCATGCCATCCAGAGTAGAGTCATGGAAGTGACCCAGAGACTCCAGCCGGTACAGGACGAAGCCTACACACTTTTTGAGGAGATCGAGGGACAAGGTGCACAATTGGAACAAGTGGTCACCATAGTGGAACAACGCTTGGAAGGAC
>JASDQU010373747.1:18484-31932 GCA_032191745.1 Picea mariana | reverse complement strand
AATACTCAGAAGTATGTTGATTATATGAATCCAAATCCTAAGTAATTTAATATTGAATAGAACATAATCACGTGCATAGACATAATAAGGAAGAATGAATCGAACATTGTCTCTCATTCCCTTACTAATGCAAAAGTCTGGTTCTCGCAGTCTCAATAGATACCTAGGGTGAGACTTAATATGCACAAGAATGTGATGTCGAAAGGGTTGGTCTCTAGTATTTTTTTTTTGGTCGTATATAAACCAAACCTAGGGTCTTACAACCTGCACTGAGCAAGAGCTAACAAATGGTTTTGTTGTCGGGACCAAGACTTTGTCATTAAGGGGATGTTTTGGAGGACGACTAAGAAGGAGATCTTAGAATGCTTGGAAAGGAAGGAATGAGAGTTTTCTCGACAGGAGAACAAAAACCCTCAGATGAGTGACAAGCAATGGATGCAAATATATGTGTTCACAGATCTGCATGAAATGTTCTTTGGCGAATTTCCAATTATTCTAACTGAGTGGCTAGAAATATTAGTGGAGAAAATTGGAAGGTATAGTGTTGCAGCGCCAAAAAATTGGACTCGTGAATTGGTAAGACAGTTGAATTCTGTAAGTAACCCAAGTAATCAAGAAGTCTATTGTTGGTTGGATATCATATTAGGAGGTTATGTTACAGAATTTGCAGTAGATTGTATTCAATCATACAGTGTCGTGGAAATGGACTTTTTCAAGGGTATACATAGGAGGTTCTTGAAATCATTAGGTATGTGGATAAAGATGTTATTGTGTGAAAATCATGTGATGATAATGGAATATGATTGCTAATGGGTTCACGCACATAGGGGAACAAGGGGATAAAAGGAGGATCATCTGAGAGAATGAAGGAAGTGATGAAAGAGATAGGGAGGGACTGATGATGAAAGAAGAGGGTATACCAGAGGAAGAATACAATTTTAGAGAGTTGTGCAAAGGAAGGAGGTACAAGAGGAAAAAGACTGGGGCTGAGAAAGGAGAGTCGTGTAGTGATCCAGAGGGAAGAGAACCTGGCGCACTACTCTGAATCATGGAGGTTCCATACATAGGAGGAGGAGAAGAGGAGTTTTAGTCCATTCCAATAATAGAAGAGCCAGTAAGTCCTAATCGGACAGCATCCTGTGTCGAATCCACGACCCTATGTGCATACCACAATAAAGAATAATGGTTGAAGATTTGTCAAAAGCAATTGTAGTTAGCCAAGGAGGATCGAGTAGTAGAAGCCAGAGCAATGGGAGTAGTGCGCATAGTTAGAATTAGAGTCAACCAGCATCACCAAGAGGAGGGACTATACAAAGAAACATGGCATGGGTAGATAATACTCTTAGAATTCCTAAATTCGAGGGAGTAGAGTCAGAGGATCCAGAACAACATATGTTTGTCTTTGAAACAATTTGGGCCGCTAATAATGTACAGGATGAAGTTGTGAAGATTATGCAGTTAGCGAAAAAATTTAGAGGTCATGCACTAGTATGGTATATGAAGTTACATAGCACCATGCCTACGGGACATGACATGACTTTGGCAGAGATTAAGTAAGTATTGTTGAAGGAGTTCAATAATCCAAAGTTGGAGTCGCAGTACATCACAGGACTGAAGGAGATCAAACAAGTACAAACAAAGTCAGTATGGGATTACAACCAGATATTTAATAATGTGATGGGTAGATTGAATTTCCAGATTCCAGATAAATAGCACCAAGAATTGTTTATTGCAGGGCTTCTACCACACATTCGCAGACTATTGATCCAGTATAAGGTTGCATCGTAGCTTGAGGAACTAGAAATTGCGATGAAACTGGAATCATCTCCGGTGGGAGACAGTGGAGGAATAGCGCAGGTTCAGACACAGTTGGATGCATTGACAATTCAATTGGCAGAATTGATAAAGGGAAAGGAGAAACATGAGCAAGTATGGTGTACAAAATATAGGAATGAAGGCCACCACAAGGACAAATTCCCAGCATTTGCGCAGTCTTTGGTGACAGGAGCACTGAATCCATTATCAGGAAGAGGATATTGCGAGATATGTAAGAAATGGGGACATCACCCAAATGAGTGTCCATTGCTACAGAAGTATCAAAGTACGCCAAAAAACTTTTTTTGCAATTTTTTCAAGTTTGTAGGACATGAATAAAAGGATTTTCATGTGTTCGACTTAATGAGGGAGCGCACGTCAGATATGTATAGGATCCAAGAAGAGAATGTTGAAGTAGAAGCGGGGGGTATGCAATATAACAATCAAAGAGGTTTCAATCAAGGGAATAGAGGAAACTTTGGTAGAGGTTGAGGTAGAGGAAATTTCAGTAGAGGAGGAAGAGGACTGATCATATGTTATAATTGTAATCAACTTGGACACTCGGCCCACAATTGCCAGAATCCATGTACGACATGAAAATCTTATAGAGCACTGGATCACTTGACATAATACTATCTCCAACTAGTTGCGAATTGGTAGGCCAAAGGAAACAAGAACCAGAATTTGAATCTGAATGTGCATAAGATATTAGTCGAAAGATGCAATGAAGGACCAAGAGTAGCAGTTGTTACGCGTGGATGAGATAGAAAGGGGGATGATATGCCAAATGAAGGAAAGAAAATTGAACATTGGGTAAGGAAGTCAGAAGGGCCTATGCTAGCCTTTGATCCTCAGCGAGATAAGGAGACATATTAGAGAGAAAGAGAAAAGGTACTCAGAGTGGATTGGGGATCATCAACATCATCCATGCCTCGTGTAGAAGATCGTGCTATGCCATAGAAGCCAATGGGAAAGATAAGCAAGCTAATAGAATTCCTAAGGATTTGTGTAGAGATAATGAAGGATGAAATTGCGGTAAGTACACTATATGACATGATTGATCACTGCACAAAAGGAAGTGAAACCCTTGTTGCACAAAGGATGGTAAATCAGGCACTGCACAGGAAGAGAACCAATGGAGAATTCAGATTTAGTGCGTAGATTGGAGAGTATGATGTGGATAATGTTATCTTGGACTTAGGRTCTGAGTGAATGTTTTACGTAAGCAGACATGGGATCTGATGGGAAAACCCAAGTTAGTATGGTCTCTTTTTCATATAAGGTTCATGAATCAACACAAGATAGTCTCGATTGGTCATTTGACAAGAGTACATGTGAACATAGATGGGGTGTGCAGCGTGGTAGACTTTGAATCTATTGAGATCGTGGATGAAATTCAACCATTTCTAGCATTGATGGGACTGGAATGGGATTTTGATAACTAAGCGATAATCAACTTGAAGAGGAGGGAGATGATATTTGAAGTTGGAGATTTGAAATTTATTGAACCCTTGGACCCATTAGAAGGAAAAAGATACATAGAGCCAGCAAGAGAGAATAGCATTGACAAATTATATAACATGACTCCACAGATGGAGGATTATGTAAATCCGACATCGGATGGTGCACTGAGCTAGAGGAGCATCATTTTGTGCACATCAGAATCAGAAGAAGGTCTAGAGCATTGGAAACAAAGTATGCATGAGATATCAACTAGACGATGTGTTCGCATAACCTGATCCTTGTGCTAGATTGGTATAGAGCTATGTGATCCACCCAGGTATGATGGATTAACTTATATAAGAATGTTTGTAAAATCATTTGATTTGTAGGTACCCAAACAAAAAAGGTTGTTAGCACTAGATTTTGTATTAAAAGTGACTCCAGCCAAATGGTGGGTTGCACACAAAGAGGGAATGAAATATTGGTCACAATGCAACAGACTAATGCAAATAAGGTTTGGAATTGTGGAAGAAAATATCACACATAAGTATTCAGGGGAGAGTGATCCAGCGGGTAATGTGGAACAATGCAGGGCTTTATGTAGTTCAGTACCGGAAACATAATGGACACACAGATTTATACACACACTGAACACAATTCCGAAGAACTGGTATTTGGAATTGAAGATGCGTAGGGAGACAGTAAGATGGAAAGTACTGGTCCAGAGGTTCAAAGTCGTGTTTACATTTGAACACGAATCTCACCAATAGATGCATCACTACAAACGATTTGAATGAAGATCTTCTCAAAAGAAGAGACGATGGAGGTGGTACCAGTATGCAATGTGCATAGAGCCAAGATGATTGTCCATTAGCTATTTGAATGTTATAATGTAGCTAAGGAAGAGTATGATGAAGAGGATCCCAGGAATGTACAAGTACCTGATAAAGAAGGAGAACGAGTAGTAGAAGGGTCAGATCTCGAAAACGCCACATATACAAAGCCTATAAATATGTGGAAGGTAAACATTGGTCGACAGAGAATCCCAACTTTGTGCAGATAGGATATTATTGGAGCGATGAGATAGTTGAGAAGATTGCAGAATTATTGCAAGAATATCAAGACCTATTTCCAACGACATTTTCAAAGATGAAGGGAATAGTAGGAGACTTAGGCAAGATGAATATTCCACTTAAACCAGGATCTAAGTCGATGCGACAAAGGCCTTACAAGTTAAATCTAGGATATAAGGAGAAGGTGAAGGATGAAATAGATAGGATATTGGACACGGGAATCATCGAATCGGTCGAAGAATCTGAGTGGATTATCCCAATGGCGGTGCAGAACAAGAATATAAGAGGAATCAGGATCTGCATGGATCTAAAGAATTTGAATGACGTGTGATTACATGACCCATTCCCAACACCATTCACAGATGAGGTACTAGAGAAGGTAGGAGGCCATGAAACTTATTATTTCACAGATGGATTATGGGGGTACCATCAGATAATAATTGAGCAGGAGGATCGACACAAGACCACTTTTGCGACGGAATGGGGGAGTTATCAGTATATAATTATTCTATTTGTATTGAATAATTTCCCTACGATGTTTTCCAAGGTAGTGGTTGCAGCATTCGAGGAGTTCAGCCATAAGTTCCTAGAAGTCTACCTGGATGATTGGACATTGTTCATTCTATTGAAGGATCATATAGAAGTTCTTAGGATTATGTTGGATCGGCGCAGATAGCGTCATATTTCGTTGAATTTGAAGAAGTGTATATTTTGCGCACCGTTTGGAATTCTATTGGGAAATGTAGTGTGCAAACATGGACTATTAGTAGATCTAGCTAATATCGAAGGAATTATGGAGCTAGAACCGCCTACATTAGTCAAACAGTTGAGGTAAACGTTGGTTCATACAGATTATTACAAGAAATTTATCAAAGGATATGCACAGATCATAGCACCAATGGAAAATTTATTGAAGAAGGAAGCAAATTTTCAATGGAAGAAGGAATGTCATAAGGGGTTGGACACCTTGAAACATAAACTAGTAATCGTGTTGAATTTGATATTTTGGGAGTCGGGACAAAGAATTCCATGTACATGTAGATGCATCGTCCATAGTGTTGGGAACAGTAATATCCCAACTAGGGGAAGGAGACATAAATCACCCAAATTCTTTTGCCAGTAAAAAGTTGTCTATAGCAGAGAAGAACTATACAACCAAGGAACGGGAAGGATTGGCAATGGTCTATGCACTACAGAAATTCAGGAAGTATCTATTGGGGTCTCACTCTAAGATGTATATAGACTATTCTGCATTAAAGTAACTAGTAAACAAGCCAGTGTTGGGGAGGAGAATATGTAGGTGGATATTATTATTTCAGGAATATGACTTTGAGGTTGTAGTGAAACCAAGGAAGTTGAATGCAGAACCAAAGTATATATCGCGCATATTGTCAGGAGAAGATGCAGCAATGTAGATGATAACTTCCGAGATGAGCAGTTATTTGCGGTAAAAATGGTGGATGATTACTTCTTGGACATTGTACAGCTTCTAAGTACAGTTATGGCTCCATCAGAGATGACAGTATCACAGAAGAAACAATTGGTAGTGAGAGTAGCAGATTATCAGTTCATTGCAGGGAATCTATACAAGTTGGGAGCAGATGGAATACTGAGACATTGTGTGTTGGAACACGAAATTCCAATGATAATTGAAGAAGCGCATGGTGGAATTGTTGGAGGAAATAATGCAGGGAGAGAAACGGCACAGAAGATTTTGTGCGTAGGGATTTGGTGGCCTACACTTCACAAAAAAATGATGGAGTGCTTCTAGTCATGCGATGTATGCTAAAGAGTGGGAAAGCCATATAGGAGGGACGAAATGCCTTTGAATCCACAGGTTACGTTGCAAGCATTTGAGAAATGGGCCGTATAATTTTTGGGGCCAATCAACCCACAAGAAAGAAGATAAAGGGAAAGGTACATCATCACTATGACAGAGTATTTGACAAGGTGGGTAGAAGCAACCCCGGTTACAAACTGCACTGTAGAGATTGCTTCACGGTTTTTTTTCGAGAATGTAGTCACAAGGTTTGGATGTCCACGCATATTACTCAGTGATCAAGGTACACACTTTATAAATAAAACGATTGAAAAATTCACTGAGGATTTCCAAATTCGTCATTAAAAGAGTACCCCATACCACCCTTGGGCCAATGGAACAATGGAATCTTTTAATAAGATCTTGGAGAATTCCTTGAAAAAAATTTGCAATGTAGGGCGCAACGATTGAGACTTAAGAGTTCTTGTAGTATTGTGGGATTACAGGACTACAAGTAAGAAGATGACAGGGAAGACACCATTCAGGTTGGTATACGGGCAAGAAGCATTTATGACAATGGAGTTTATTTTTCTTATCATGTGCATTGCAGCAATCACTGAGCTATCAGACATTGACGCAATAGAGGAGATATTGGCACAGTTAGTACAACTTGAGGAACATTGATTCGTTGTAGGATTCCATCAACAAGTTCATAAAGAAAGAGAGAAGGATTGGCATGATCGAAACATTAAACATAAGAAATTTCAAGTAGGATATCTGGTACTACTTTACGACAGCAAGTTTATGCAACATCCAGGAAAGTTTAGAATGAACTGGTTAGGACCCTATGTGATTCAACAAGTAATAGACACAAGTGTTGCGTGGTTGGAAACCTTGAATGGAGAAGTCTTTGAAGGAATGGTGAATGGAATTCATCTAAAACTCTATAGAGACAACTGACAAGGTGCATAGTAATCTGGGTTGCACCATAACACATGTACTATAGCAGTTGTACCATAGTGGGAAGGAAAAACAAGAAAAAGCAAATAAAGTAGAAAAAGGAAGAAAATGAAATAAAAAGTAGATATAGGAAAAACAAAAAGAGCATTCAAGTACCAAGGCATAAGAACTTGCGCAGAAGGAATGGTCATCACACACTAGAATAGCATTGTGCCAAGTTGAGAGATAATACATAGACGAGACAAATTGTGAAGTACATAGATGAAACAACAAATAAACAGTGTGTAGTTTGGCAATGACAAGACTGTTAAAATCATTAAAGCATGGAAACAATGGTTATGAAGTGGGAGTGACAGGTCATAAAAGCGTCGTATAAGTATTAAATGGTAAAATCCATCGGAAATCATGACAGATCGACAATATGATGGGAAAATCACATGACGGATTTGGTATTCAAGATGCAATGATGGAACAACTCATCAACCATGGTGGTGGATGGGACAGGTTAGTTAATATGGGATGAGATAAGTACGGTTAGCATGAAAGCATAAGAACAACAGAAGATCATTAAGTGTAAATCATTGGTGCATACAAGCGAGAGAGAACAGAGTGAACCAGAGTGAATTGGAGAATAGAGATGAGCTATAGCTACCAGAGAACAGACACAACGCCAGTTAAGGAACCTGTCACCCAATACAAATGGGGAAAGATCTTCTAGCAGTACCACTGGTACCACCTGGGGTGAGTAGGGAAGGAGATATACTTGGAAAAAAATTTGGCCTTAAGTTCGTGGATCATGAAATTACCGATGAATAAAAATTCTGGGAGCAGAATAGGGAAATATACTTATGAACTAAGAGCATATCAGGTCTAGGAGCTCACATCACTTTCGACGTAACTTTTCATGCATATTTGAATAGAGGAGGTAATAGGTTCGGAGGTTACAAACGCTCCATGCCATTAAATGAGGAGGAAAAGGATTAGGATCCCAGTGAAAGAGAGGTTTCCCGAAATTGGCCTCATATACGATGCCCAGATTGGTGCCAAAGGACTTGCCAAGAGGTGTAGGCGAGGAGGAGAATGGTATCGAGCTCAAGAAATCTCAGCAGATTATCAACAAAGAAGACAATTACATGACTAGGAGGCTTAACAGAATTATTTTTCCCGATAGAAACAATGCCTTCGCCATGGGAAACACGATCCTCGATGTTGCCATCCAGACCTAGGCCGATATTATGCGGGAAAAGGCCTTCAAGAGGGAGAAGGAAGAAACCCTAAGGCTTATTGTGAAGAATCACACTAGAAACTAAACAAGGAATAGGAGGATAAGGTTGGGCAAGCATTAAAGGAAAAGGATGAAGTCGATAGCATGGCATAGAAGACACAAGCAGTCGTCCATAAATTATACAAGGAAGTATCAAAGTTCCCATAGTAGTAGAAGCTACTATGGAGGAGAAAGTGTTGAAAATAGGGGAAGTCATTAAGGGCTTCAGGGAGAATATCCAAGAATCACAATTGAGGAGCCCGCCAGGAATTCCATCGGAGGTGCGTAAAAGTAGAGAGATAATGGAAACCATAACAGTTGCACACATTAAGAATATAGAGAGATAATTCACAAAACTATGTGAGGAGAATGCGCAAGTGTGGACGGAATTGATAAAAAGATCTAGAGATGAAGGCCATAGAGGACAAAATAAGTACAGGTGCACTAGGTAGTAGAAAGGGTGGCTACACTGCCACCAGTGGAGCGTATGTCAGGAATTTTGGCTCAGTGGCAAGCACATGTATAAGTGGAGAGAATGAGGGATCAACAAAAGATCCGTCAACAGAGACTGAGACCACTGCAAGAAGAAGCAGTGATGGTCATTGGATAATTGGCCATGGTGCAGGGTAAGTTCAAGCAGGACTCGATTGGAGCAGAGGACAAACTTACAAACTTGACCGCGCATGGAGCAAAGAATATAATAGCAACAAAGGCCACAATCATCAAATAGGTGGAGGTAGCAAAGGCTACCTCTAAAAAATTCATTTTGGCATGGAAGAGCATGAAACAGGCTTGAGTGGCTCGAGATGAGCCATAGGTGAGTGTTGGGGGCCTGTTGGACAGTCGGCTTGGAAACAATTTTGCAGTTTTGATACAGTTTTGAGGAAAAATCCTAAGTATAGGAAAAGTGTGTGGAAGAAGAAGTAAAGCTAGGGAGCACGCAATTGAGGCGCATCTAGGAGGATAGTGTGCATATGGAGGAAAGTGCACAGAAGCAAGATAGCCTGAAGACAGGAGAATAAATCAAATATAAGGATAAAGCTAGCAAATAATAAAGCAAGAGAATAAAACATGACAAAAGGATGACATCCCGACGCTCCAGAAATAGAAGAACAACAAGAAAGCAACATGCATATTGAAAAGGAGAAGAAAGTTATCAAACAACTAGTTAACTAAGTTGACCATGGATTGTAATGGGGTATTTTTGGGATGAATAGATTAGATTTTTTATCCCTATATTTTTGTATAAATATGTAACGGGTTGGGATATTAAGGGTTCAGTTTGATTATGGTCTGTTAGGTTCTTAGTTCCATGCAAGTTTTGTGATGTTATGTTTTGTTCGAGGTCGAGTTACAGATTTCTTGAATGTAACAGTATGTTGGTGAGAAGAATGAATAAAGAAAGGTTAAAGAGATGATATAGAATACTGTGTTGATTTTCTTTCTATGTGTGCATATGAATTCTATTTGTATGCCTCGTAGAAAATATTTGTCTTATGGTTAAGTATGGTGCAATGTTCATGACTGTGACAGTAATGAATATATGTAATACTCAGAAGTATGTTGATTATAGGAATTTGAATCCTAAGTAAGTTGATACTGAATAGAACATAATCATGCACATAGATGTAATAAGGAGTAATGAATCGAATGTTGCCTCTCATTCCCTTACTACTGCAAAAGCCTAGTTCTTGCAATCCCAATAGATACCTTGGGTGAGACTTCATCTACACAAGAAAGTGATGTTGAATGGGACGGTGTATGGTGGGTTTTTTTGGTCATAGATAAATAGAACCTAGGGTATTACAACCTGCGCTCAACAAGAGACAACACTTAGGCTTATCATTTTCTCATGTTTCTCCATTTTAGGAAATATAGTCTAATTAACATTGTGTTCTTGGTAGGAGCTTCAATAAATCTTTGGATGGATAATTCATTAATATTAAGGAGAGATGCTATACATTTCATATTGGAAATATAGATTTCCAAATATTTAGATGCATGTGCTTGTGGAAATAAATTATTCCTTGGTCCAAAATAAGGGAAGCGACAGTCCTCTGTTGTTTTCTCTATGTGTTTCCATATATTAGAAAATATATCTACTTCATAAGTAATCCATTGAAGAGTGTCATGAGATTTTTCCTTCCATTGTTTGAGATCAAACTCTAGTTCATGTATATATTATGTAGGAATAGTAGGAACTTCATGAGGCATTTCATTTAGTGCAACCTACCAATATTTCACCTTTTCAAACTATAAAACAGCTTGTCGGCACTCCAGTTCCAACATTTTGACATATTTCCTCACCTTTTCTATGTCCATCCCTAGGATCTATAAATGTTGTGCCCTATTGTGGAATTCTCTTTTCACCAATTTTACTTCATTCTGTACTTTAAAATCATATTCAATGAATTCAGGAATTTGATAGATGGATTTATAATTTCCTACTATTTATTCTTCTCCTTTAGGAATATGTGCTTCTTTGAACTATGCTCTCTCCTTTGTGGCTTCAACATCTTTTTCACTAGTTGGTACTATTCCCTCAAGGTCTTCAATTGTTTCAATCACCTCTTGTGGTTAGCTTGCAAATAATTTCTCTTGAGGACCTCTCTTCCTTTTCCCACATCCCTTGGAGGTTATATAGAAGTTATTGCAAAATGTTAGCAAAGACAAAAAGAGCATACAATGTTAACATTGAAAACTCAATTGACTGAAATTGGCAGATTCCCCTTAAACTATTTGAATTAGACAAGTTTGAAATTTTTTTAGAATATTGACCTGAACTTGAGTTCTATGTTGTAGTAATCGGGATGTATTCCTCAATATTGAGTGCAGATTCCTAACGTACGTTCAAAGTTGGGAAAAAAGGCTTGCATGCACGGATTATTAACACCAAACTATTCCCTCGAATGTTTGAATTGAAACATTATAGAGTTCTATGACTTTGAGAATTGCTAAGAAGAATAAATTATCATATCATAATAATTACCCATCGAACCACTATTCATGACATGGGTGATTTCAATTCATGCTTCAATAATCATTTCATTACTCAATTTTGAAAGGTGATGATTTGAGCATATGGCACCAATAACTCGCGCTTTAAAGTGTATGTGCAAGTACAAGTAACCTGCTACTTTAAATAAGCCAATTCGAACTTCATTAAAAAAATTCTTGTGTGAATATTTCAAAATCGATGGGAGAAAGGTTTGTGAATCTAGTTGATGGAGAAAATCAAGACCCCTCATCACTATCATAGGTGAGGGCAGGCCCAATTTTGAAGGCAGTCCTGCCCAAAAAATCGAGGCATGGGTTCACATGGTCGGGGTCTAATTTCAAAATTGGGACTTATTTCAAAATCAGTTCTTTGTATCACGAAAATTTGTGATGGAAAGGCCCCATCATTATCGAACTTAAAAGGGTTTACATGAGAAAAAAGTACAAAATTACCTTTACATGTGTGAAAAAAAAAATCACACATGTGAAGGGTACGAAAGATGGTTTCAAACGTGTGAAAAAAGAGCTTGCATGAAAGAGAGATGATTGAAAAATTAGGATCCTGTGACACTACAATTGTAAAGGGAAGGCTCGATTTGGACATCGAAGTTGATCATTGAACCAAACAAGAGTTAAAACACTTTAGTGACTTGAGGGTCCAATTTAGATTTTCAAATCAATTTGGGAAAGTTATTTTTGACTGAAAATATCGAATAAAAGTTCAAAAAGAGGATCCTAACAGTATAAATAGTGAAAACATCGAACAAATTTGAAAGTTCTAATAATTTGAAAGGATCCTAAGAGTATGAACATGAACTTTAAAATTTGTTCAATGTGAACTTTTATGACTGAAAATATCTAATAAAATTTCACATCGAACAAATTTGAAAGTTCATACAATCCGTACATTATGAATAATGTTGACAGTGTTTAATTTGGAAATTGGGGCAAGGTGATAGTATATGATTTGGGATCTTTTCATCTAAGTGACTTATAAAGAATTGTATTAAATGAGCATAAATTAAAGTGCACCATAAAGAAGGAAAAGTTCAATAATGAAGAGACATAAGCATCAAATCTGAACACAAAATCTTGATAATGGAGTTCATCCCTGGTGGACTACATCTTTGGGTCCTACTCTCAAATGGGTAGGCCTTTTTATTAACTCAACAAAATAATTTGGCAAAATACATAAGTATACCTCATTATGGAATTAAGCTACCGAATATTTTCTCAGATCATAAAACAGACATCACCATTGAATTTGTGGTGTCGAATTACCCAAAAATGACTATCTCCATGCCTCGATCCGACTCTAGCACTCCCAGGCCCTTGAGAAATCTCATCTTGATTTATGTGTCTGCACCCTGCAATTAATTCACTGTACTTTGTCTTGAAAATCATTCCCAATCGTACCGTTGAGCACCCTCCTCTCGTCTGTGGTTAAACTTTGGCATTTAAATTAAATGAGCTCATTGGCCTAATGGTTGGCAGAGGCTATTATAAGGCCTTTGGATAGAGGGAGGTCTCGGGGTCGAGCCCGTAGGCCTCCCCTTTTAGGCTTATAGTTATAACAATATATATGAGTTTGGAACCATCGCCAAGTTTGGATTTGATGTTTAGATTTTTCGGAGTTGTAGTTTGGCCACCAGATTTAGCGATACTCTGCCAGATTTGGCAGGCCTTTTTTTTATTTTTGAAAATCCAGTTTCGGGCCCTCATTGGGCATTTTCCCACTGCCATGTGGCAACCCATGATTGGGCCACGTGGCAGCCAACCATTGGCTCACACCATCCACTTGCACATTCACCTTGCCACATCCCATATAGTTTGTAATGTGGTTGTACAGACTTCCACATGGCACTTCCTCATTGGTCCACATGTTGACCTGAAAATGTTGAAAACGAGTGACATGTGGCAGCCTCTGGTGTTGCCACGTCATCATCTTGACGTCAGCATGAAACATGTCACCCTATGTGTGTGCCACATATATTTTATGGATGCTGACATCATCCATACTGATGCTGATGTCAGCAGTACGAATGTTGACTCATCCTTGTTGATTGGGCTAGGTTGACCAAAAATTTGACCGTGGATATCTTTTGATCCGTAACTCATTTTGACGAGTTGTTTATGT
>JASDQU010373746.1:144292-161212 GCA_032191745.1 Picea mariana | reverse complement strand
GAAAGGTGTAGGAAATACAGTATATCCTTAAATCCAAAGAAAACCATTTTCAGCGTCGAGGAAGGTAAGTTGTTAGGTCATATTATATCCCAAGAAGGTATTCGCATATACCCAGAAAGGATTAAAGCCATAACTCAACTCCCGTTGCCCCATAACAAGAAAGCTATGCAATCCTTTTTCGGGCAAATCAATTTTGTGAGGAAATTCACTCCCAATTTTGTGGAAATCATCAAACCCTTACAAAAGATGATTCATAAAGATGCTGAATTTAAGTGGGATGATGAATGGAAGGATGCTTTCAACAATATTAAAACTGCCATATCTCGGGCCTCTGTGCTACGAAGTCCTGATTTCAATAGGGATTTCTTCCTCTATACTTTCACCTCCGACCAATCGTTAGCTGTAGTATTGAATCAGAAGGATGATGAAAACAATGAAGCTTTGGGATCATTCATGAGCACTAATCTCCAGGGATCTGAGCTTAACTATCTTGCTGTTGATAAACATGCCTATGCGGTATACAAGGCAGTAAAACACTTCAGGTCTTACATCCTCAAGAACCACACACAAGTGATTGTGCCTCACCCTGCAGTCTGATCCTTGTTTACTCAACAAGAGATGGGGGAAAGAAGAGGGAACTAGATGGAAGTAGTCCAAGAATTTGATCTATATATAAAACCTGCTAAACTTGTCAAGGGGCAAGGGTTGTGCAAAGTCACAGCTAAAGCCCAAGACCAAGCTAATGAAGATTTTGGATGGGAGAATGAAATGGAATTATGGTGTGGTGAATCTTCATACATTTCCCCAGGGCTTGAGTCTTGGTATAAGAATCTGAGCTACCTCCTACACCATGGGGTCTGCCCATAAAATATCAACCCCAGGGAAAGGAGAGCTCTCATGTTAAAATCTGCACAATACCGCCTCATAAATTCAGAAATATTCCAGATTAATTATGATGGAGTACTATTAAGATGTCTTGAATGCGAAGATGCAGACAAAGTCCTGAAGAAAATCCATGATGGCCCTGCCAGTGGGAATTTCGCAGGAAACACCACCACTCATAAGATACTGAGAGATGGTTATTATTGGCCCACCTTGTTCAAAGATGCCCATACCTATGCCAAAAACCGTAAAACTTGTCAATTAAGTGTCGATAGGGAGAATAGAGCAACAATCCCACTCCAAACAATGATTGTCTCTAGGCATTTTGAGCAATGGGGGTTAGATATCATAGGAGAAATCACACCAAGCTCTTCAAAACAACACAGGTACATTCTGACTGCCACTGATTACTTCACAAAATGGGCAGAGGATATCCCTTTGACTTGTGTAAACGAAAAAGTGGTGATCCAATTCATAGAGCAACATCTAATCACGAGGTTTGATGTCCCTTCTGTCCTGATTTTTGATAATGCAGCTTACTTCTCTTCCACCCGACTGGAAGAGTTTGCTTTGGACAAAGGAATCATAATTAGGTACTCTGCAAATTATTATTCATAGGGAAACGGGGTGGCAAAATTGAACAATAAGAACCTAGTAAGAATACTAAATAAGACGGTTGCAAATAACCAAAGGAATTGGAATAATCTACTCCATAATGCTTTGTGGGACGATAGGGTCACACCCAAAGAAGCCATCGAAAATTCCCCATACTTCCTAGTTTACAGACAGGAAGCCATTCTCCCAAATGGGCTTTATCTTCCATCTCTTCAACTATCCCAAGATTCCAATGGGTATCCCTCCTCGGTCATACAACAAAGAATTGATACTCTGATCATGCTAGAAGAAGAGAGAGAAAATGCTAAGTCGAAATTCATATCTCACCAACAGATAATGAAAAGGTTGTTTGACAAGAATAAGGCCAAAGAGAATGATTTTGAAATAGGAGACTTAGTATTGAAATGGGACAGGGAAAATGAGCCGAAAGGGAAACATTCTAAGTTTCAAAATCTGTGGCTTGGACCTTTCTAGGTGGTTGAGAAGATTGGGGCGGGCACTTATCGGTTACAAAATATGAGGGGGGGACCTGATGCCCTCCCAGTAAATGGACAAGCCCTCAAAAAATATTTCCCATAAAATAAAATAAAATAAAAAATAAAAAAAAGGGAGGCATCTTGTTTTAGTGTTTTCAAGATTTCAAAATATTTTTCTTTTCGGTTTTCTTTTTCTTTCTAGATTTCTGCGCTTTTGAAGGTTGTGTTTAGAGGGACAATTGTTGAACTTAAGTCATGTGAGATAGCAAACTCTGTTCCGAACTCATCGCTCACATACAACACCAGAAGAATCAAGGAACTTGCGGTTGCTTTGAGGAGCCCTCCATCTAACCCGCACAAACGAACAACTTTGAAGAAATGCTAGAAGTGTCTGCCTAGTGGTTTGGTAAGACCTTAAGGGTAAGAAGGAAATCTGGAAAGGACTACATGAACCTGAACACAAAGCTAGAAAAGGGTCCACCTAACCATCTCACTTTTTGAAATAAACATACGTCATCCTCTCTCACTTGCTCAGGGTATCATGCCGAAATACAATGGACATTATCAAAAGAGTGATCAGTAGGGGAGGGTATGCAAATATCTCCGTCGGGGCTATAGACGCTCGCTGGCAGTAGAGAAAGGTCTGTGATGTTGGGGTGACTCCTCCGGGGCTATGGATGCTCGCTAGCAGTGGAGCAACACCAAAGAGAAGGAGTAAAGGTAACTAAGGGCTTCATGCCAGTGAATGCTTTGCTAGTTTTTTGTAAAAGGGGATGTAATTCAGGGTTATAGGAAATGAAGGATGAATAAAGGTCGAAACCCCACGGGAAGACCTAGAAGCATCAACCAAAGGATTTCAAAATTCCACAGGTAAAAGAGGCTCTGATTTAAAACCAGGAAAGTTTCTCCACCAGCTTTCGAACCAGCCAAGCATGAAGGAAGAATAGAGATTCTGCGTTGACCCAGTGAATCGCCATTTATTGAGCACTCAACACACCCTAAAAGTCTACGTAAAATCTCACTTTTTGGGTACCACTTTATCTTTTGACATTGTCTGATATGAAAAATGTGTCCTTCGCTTATCTCTTTTGTTTCTCTTTAAGTCTTTAAAATCTTTCTTGGACATGTCAAAATCATTAACTTAAAATATGAATATCTAAATTAGAGAAATGAAAGTCAAATTTTTCCTGGACACACTTAAGGATTTCGACATCGGGAAGGATTAAGCGTGAAAGAAAACGCTAGAGAGAATCAAATTTTTCGAGCCCCGATCTTCGTCGGCATCGGCAGATGCGAGTTTTCTTTTGCGATAGGCACCACCAAGAATATTGTCGATGATTGATTAATTCAGCATTGACGAAAGGTTAGAGAATAAGCATTGAATGAAAAATAAAATAATAATCGTCGACCTCTGGGACGTTTTCAACATCGGGAGTTTCGAAGGAAGATAACCCCCGAAGAAACTACACGTTGATTTTTGAACGCCGATCCATGATACTCACTCGACATCGACATTCGCAATAGCTAGCTCAATTTAGCGCAATCAACGTAAATGAAGTACCGAATGCAACCCTTACCCACGAGTTGAGTTCTAGGTTTTATTTAATAAGCCTTGAGTCCGACCATTACCCATAAGTTAAGTTCCCAGCCATTAGTGCCCAGTATCCCGAGTCAGTGGCACCGCGTCGATACCATACGATGAAGATAATCGATGTCGAAAGTTTTCTCAGGAGGATACTGACGGAAATACACATAAGGATACCGCCGATTCCCGATCTACCCACTAAGAAGATGACACGATGGGAAGTTTTGGTTCTGAGATATGCTAGATACGACACATTTAAACATTTAAAGGTTAATTAATTTCAGAATCTTGCACTAATTGCTAATTCGTGCATGAATCAAAGGACCATTGGAACCTACCAATACAATGCATTTTTCCCCCCGCGCTTCCGTCGTCAACCCACGTAGAATTTATTTGCAGATTTTTGATGGTAGATTGTTTTGAGTTTCACCCATTACTCGTATTAACTGGTTGATATGACTGGTAGGATCTCTCCCGTTATATTCTCTAATTCATTGAAAACAGGGTTATTATGTGCACAAAGGAATCCAGATCATCCAGAGGAGCGAAACGAACAGTCTGGGGATAACTTCCAAGGTCCAGTGAGTATAAAAACAAAAGTTTAGCAAGCGTTATAGGTATGTATAGGTCTATGGATGTTTTGTGCTTCGTTTCATACGCTTTATCCAATGTCACCCTGCACACCTACCTGAAGATTGTTTTCGGTTGCAAGAACGATGCCTCCAAAGAAACCCACCACTAGGAAATATCCAAAAGCTCCAAAGCTACAGGAACCATAGGTGGGAGAAGGTTCCTCCCCAGTGGTGGCGAGACAATTGGAATTCTCTCTAAAATCGATGCCCATCACCAAAACCTCCACCAAGAAAGATTTTGATCAACCCTCGGCCTTTGGAAACACAAAGGTGAACACTGGGACCAAGAAAGTATTCTTGCATTGGGAAGAAATTTTCAAGAATATTAAGCGTGAAGAAATCCTCGAATATACTCCGCAAAATGGTCCTGATACGAGAAGACTCGACGATGAAGTCCTCCCGAATGTCCTAAAGGCGTATCTACACATGGTGGAAAGCAGGACTCCGATATTTCCCTGCATTGAACTCCTAAAATGGCTTATTGATCACACTAACACACAAAAATGTTTGATTAACAACGACAACGGTGTGTGTGTTGGGGTTTTACTTCCATTAGAAGTGAATAATTATTACAAGCTCAGAGAGCCGGAAGAGAGGTTGAATAATGATTTTGTTTTGAGATTCTATGAGAAGCACAATACCAGTAAGGTGATGGATTCCTGGTGGAGAGAGGATAAAAATTTGACCAATCGGACCTCCAAATGATACCCGACGACCAACCTTAGAGAGCCTTACATCTATCTAATGGCTCCCCTCTATAGATTGCATGGGGAAAAAGACTGCTCTAGGTTTTTAGAAGCTTGGATGCCTCTAACATATACCGTAGTGATTTCTAGAATAGGTTTTAACTAGGGAACAACCATCTCCAAACAACTGAGCACCTACATCTGGCAAGCTCAGACGCCGAAAAAAGGATAAAACTCATCCTTTAACATGGCATCTTATCTTCTGGACATCGTCTGCACCAGAAATGATTTCGCTGGAATGAAATTAAGCTGGCATACCTCAGATCTCCTGTTCCATGTTTATTTCGACATCTTAAGGGAGAACAGGTACAATAAATCCCACCCTCTCATCTGTGACCAGTTTATCACACATATTCATCTGTTCTTGTTCAAGAAAGAATACCCAAGGTTGTCGGACGCAACCAAAAATATTATATCGAAGGTGGGCCACTGGTATCTGGATGAGTGCGATACCTACATCGGGGTTTTCGGTGCTACTGGAGCACCTCATCTGCTACCTGTATATGTCTCTGATCGACTAATAGTAGGATAAATTTGTTATTAGAGCATCCTGCAAGGTTACAATGCTACTTTGGTAAAGGATAAGAAGCGGACCTTCATACCCTATGGGTTCCATATTGGTTTCTACATGGTGAAGGAAACCACGCAGGCTAAGAAAGAAGGGCTAATCCAATTGGAGTTTCGATTCTAGACTGGTCACTTTCGTAATCACGACCCCAAGGGCTTGGTTCTGAAGCACACATAGTAGGTATCATATTGTTGGCCATATGCCCACGACTGGTTTGAGGATGAAATCTTTATCGAAAATGCTCAATACTAGGAAGAGGTGATGATGAGGATGGCTAACCCCGAGGAAATAAGATTCAAGGCTATGAGTTGGGATGAGCAAGAAACTGTGCTGGAACAAACAATTCAAGAGACCATCAATACAAGAGAAGAAATGATATCAGTCGAAGTGGTGGGATCTCCCCAGCTAACTCCGATACAAACTGGGAATTTCTCTGAAGTTCAAGATATACAGGGGATGGGGGGGCTCATGTATCAACAAGACCAATTTTTAATGAAGCAGATGCAGGATAACCCAGACCTCATCATAGTGCCAAAGATTCTGACTCCAAGGATAACCCTGATTCCATAAACCATGGTAATAACAACGGTTCTAATAACCCTGATTCCACAAGGCCACGGGTTGGATTTCCAATAGGTGCGACGATTCAACTAGAGGCATGCCGAGTATCAGTGGGAGAAGTCATGCCTAATCCTTTAAGTGAGTTTATAAATATATATATCGATGATGAGATCCTAGAGACATCTCTCGGGACCTCTATGAAGATCCAAGAAGAAAAGGGACCTAAGAAGGTTGCTTTTCCTGATCACGAGGTCCAGGTCCAGGATATCCCACGAAAGGAAAAATAAACCGAAAATGTACCTAGCACAAAGAACTCCGAAGTGTCGTAGATCCAAGCCGACGACCCGAAGGGTAAGTCAGAACTGAACGAGCCAAAAGGAGGATCCCCACAAAAGGAAGTCAGTGATTCGACTGCCCACAAGAAAGTGAGTATCGAGTCTTTTCTCGACGCCTCCATTTTTCTTGATACTCATATCCCTGATAAGCGATAGGTAGAGGCCGAGCCCTCAAAGTATAACAAGTAAGTTCAAGAACACGGTCTGAAACAAGTATACACATCTAGAAATCTAGGAAACAAACTTACATGGGGTGATCAACAGATTCCCGAACCGGTGGATGAGGTGGTCGACATCTATGCGATCTCCTATGATCAAAAGAAGAGGGCCATCGTCCAAAGAACCATGAAGAAAAGGAGAATAATGTTGGATCACTCCGTCCTCATCATCACAAAGGAGGATTTGATAAACATAGAGAATTCCAGAACATATGAACTCATCGTCACGGGGATGGCGATTTCGAATGCCACCATGGACAGAGCTAAATGGGATGAAAAAGAGTTGGTCACCACCCTGAAGGAGATAGAACATTTGCGCCACTTGGTTGAATACTATAAGGGCACCACTCAGATCGTAGTTTGTCTGAGAAGCGAGTTCGAAGCGGCTTACAACAGGTTCACACACGAGCGACACTTGTTCACGACGAAGATAACCGATCTCCAGGAAGACACTCTCATGGCACTCAAAACTTGCAAGGATGTGGAGCGATGGCATGAAAGGGTATAGCAAGCCGTAGAAAGAATCAAATGCATCGATGCAGTCTAGCAGGGACGAGAGAAAGAAGAACACGACATCTGACTGTTGGGAAAAAGCAGTCCTGATCATATGAAGCGATCGACTGAATACTAGGCTAAGATGTCCCAGGAACCACATAGGGAAATTCAAAAGAAATGGGCAAAATGCGAGAAGCATTGGGGTAAAATGAATGAAGCAATGAAGGATATAAGACTCCCTAAGTTCGACGACCTCGACAACTTCATTGAATTATGCGAAATCATCGGATCACATGCCAAGTAGGATTCACTATGGGCTGAAGAGCTAGCTAAGGTGACCGATACGTTGCCAAGACAAGTGCAAATATTTATGGAACATCCGATGAAGGCTCAAACCGTGCTACAACAGTTAAACACTAGTCTAGTGAAGTATCGAGTGCATGCGGTGGAGATCAAAGGATTCTACGTGGCTCTGATGGAGCAACACAAGTTCCCATGGGCCCAAACCTACGAAGAGTTGTTTATTAGTTGGTCTGAGTATGAGAAAATTCATCCTTTCAAAGAACTATATTGAGTTGACTGATCAAGAAACTGTTAGAAGATGACGCCACATGGCGTATTTTTGCTTTGCTTAAACTGCACTTAGCCATTGTTTTCAGTTGAAATTTAGGTTATAAATAAAGACATTGACCAATTAGTTAGAGGTCGATGGTTGTGGAAAGAACTCTTTCTTTCTGGTTGTTAAGAATTATTTTGAAGCTACTTTGAATTGAGAAGTCCTTCTAGACCAAAGACAAGTTATTTTTATCAACTGCATGTGTGATTGGACGTGGAGAAGAACTATTTCTTATCATGTTTCATGAATGATGTTGTAATGAGTAAGATCAATTAATTCCGTTGTTAAGTTATCTGGTGCAATGTTTTGTTGTTCTTTGTTTTAATGATGGATATGAATCATTGTGTTATTATGTGATGAATGGTTCTGGTAGATGAATTATTTTGCTTGCCATTACCTCATTGCATGTGTGTTTTCTTTATGGTAGTTAGTATCTTAGGTAGTAATTGTATGCTCACATGGTTAATGTATTAGTATGAGGCCCGTGGTATAAAATTTTCATCTGCATGCTTGAGCAGCGGGTTATCCCAAGTTCAACCTCTTCCCCTTAGTTAAGCTTAATTCCATTTTTTTTGCCAAGTTGGTTTATACCAACTTACATCTCATTTCGGTCCCACCCAAGAGAAAATATACAAAAAAGAATGGTCCAAACTGAAGGAATCTCAAGAAAACGTAAAGCCCATCGATAATTTGGCCAGATCGTAAGATCTGGATAACCATTCCAGTATTAAACGCTGCAGAGTCTAATTGGGACTTGGTGGCGGGTTTGGTTCCTACTGTTGAATCAAGGGACTTAAAGCCCATCAACAGTACCACAGAGGACAATTTTTCCTACAGGCCCATACTGACCACATTTTCCTTCTGACATAAGGAACATGACAGACAAGAGAAGACATACGACACTGGAGAAGAGCCACCCAAGTAACAAGACATGTCTACTATTTTGACTATAAATACATCAGATGAATGATATGTAAAGCAGGGGGTTTCGACCCAAGACCGGAGGAAGTTTTGAGAAATGTTTATGACTGTATATTTCAGTTTGTAATTTGGAGGGGCATGTGGCTGTAAATTGTATGTTATTGAATATTCATATGATCTATTTGATTAGATTTTTCTTCTATGTTCTCTGTTCTATTATTTATCTTGTTTCAACGTATTGTTGATTTTCGGGATTAAAATCTGCCTTTGATTGATAGATTCTTGATGTGGTAGAGGATCTGTTGTAAGCTCTCATATTTATTATTGTTTACTGTTTAGACACATATAAATTCTCTTTGCAGAGAGGATCTCTGTTTAGAAAATATTCCTCTTTATGTTATTCTCTTATTCTTCTCTTCATCATTATGCAAATCTTTTGTCTGATAGGGAGCTTAAATGCCTTCAATGAGTGGATTGTTTATGACTCCATAGCACAATGGTCCATCACTGATCTGCAATGATATCTATTGTCTTTTCCTTTCTTTAAAGTATTGTTGATCCACCTACTCAAATCATTTTAATCCATTTACCTTTTGATGGGTACTGGGCTTATCCTCTAGCAGTCTGAGGGTGACTCTCAGTGCTAACAGTGTCCATGACATTAGGGGATTCATACTGATTTCTGATGTGGAAATTTCAATTCTTCAATGGAATCTTATTATTTTCTTTAGTTTTATGAGTTAGAATTTTCCTCTAGAATTTATTAAGATATATCTTAAATAGGTGCAGAAGCTTCTATTGCTTTCTATTAATATAGTCTTTTTTTTTCGTTTAATTAAGGTTTTGTATCTATTTATCTTATCATATTTTAAAGATGCATTGGAAGCATTTGTAATGGATTTTCAAGCAATTTTACATTCATTATTATACCAAGGGTTAGTTGTACTATTATTTTTTTTAAGTAGGACATCAATAGAGAATTTATTGATGGAAGTAGAGAGGCTTGTTGTAAAATTCTGATAGCTAGCTTCAATATTGTTCTTATATGATATGAGTTTTAAAACATTACTTAAGTCTTTTAAGAAAAGATCGACTTTTTATTTGTAAAAAAGTAAGTACCTTTGATTGTAAGAGTGCTCTTCAACAAAGCTTTTATGCATTGCAAAGTTAAGATTCAGAGTTAGAAGTCTATGATCAGAGTCAAGTTCATGATCAACTAAAAGATCAAAGTTTACTAATTAATTGTATATTTAATTTTACTTTTTATTTTTATAAAAAAAATTAAACATCTATATATTAAAAAATATGTTTTTTTCATATAAATAAAAAACAAATAATTGAAATATAAATGGTTTTCAAAATATTTTTTCCCTCTCAAAAGAAGTGATCATTTATCTTCCCTTTGGTTTTCCATATGGTGTTTTAAATGTCTACAATATCAATCGCACACACTTTGAAGAGAATAATAGAATTTTTTCAATGATATGTTTTCTAGATTTTCTATTCTTTGAGTGTGAGTGTAAATTGCCTATAACTCTAGTTTAGGCACACATAAATAAGGTAGAATTTTTTCAATTATATGTTTTCTAGATTTTCTATTCTTTGAGTGAGTGTAAATTGCCTCTAGTTGGTTTTTTATTAGTTGTTTATGTAGATACATTGAAGAAGTAATTTGTAATTTCAACCAATTCATGAGTGTCCCGATCTCTTACCACATTGTCTTACCATATTGAGATTTAGAGTGAATAAATCTTAAAAGATGAAAAGTAGTATCATTTATGAGTGCTAAAATTTAGAGTGAATAAATCTTAAAAAATGAAAAGTAGTATTATTTACTAGTGCTCTCCAAACATAGCATGCACATGTTCATGACAAATTCCTTACTATATAGATGAGATGGAATTTATGTTTGCATCCAAATTTATAATAATCTAAAAAATCAAAATGTTGTTTGAAAATTAAAGAATGAGAATATTCAATTGTTGATTCTTAGTGTATGTACATATATATGTATGTATGCACGCACGCACACACACACACACACATCAAGTAGGTCTAGCTTTTCTAGTTGGGAGGAGAAGATGTTATCCTCCTCACCCGAGCTCAAATACCACTTGTGACATGTTCACTTTTTGTGAGATGGTTGTTGATTGGATCTCTTCATGAGTCAATTGTCAACTAAGATTGGCAAGGTTAAGCTCGAGGATGAGACAAGTAGTTACATGTAATATATATTAAAATGATATTAAACTTAAAAATAACTATTAGATGTTTAAATTAATTAACAAAATTAAGTTTATAAAAATCAATAACAATGAGGAAAAGAGAAATTTATTTGAAAATGACACATGGATCAGATTTTGAGGTTGTTGTGTGTTATGCACCAAACACCCAAATAGCATAAAAATAAAATAGAAGTAACTCCACTCCCTGAGAATGAGATAAAAGAATGAATGAGAAGCCTATTCTAGGGGGCATCCTCCTTTTACAATATAACAAATGCATGAGATGAGATTATCTCTGAAAATAGGTCTCCTTGGTATATAGGAGACAAAGGGTACAATTACAATTAAAGGGCCTAAACAACCAATACAAAAAACACTTGTATAATAAAAAAAATGTGATAACTCAATATCTATGGCTTAATATTGTGGTCAATTAATGGTAACATGCAATGGGCTCCCTAGAGCTAGCAACAACAGAACACTAGCTTAATTTTCTTTCTCTAGTGTTAATTGTCATCTAATGATATTTTCCTAGTGCTCTATAAGGTTTAGGTAAACACTAAGCTCACAATTATGTGCATAGAGTTTCTTGTCATAATGACAAGGCTCCTAAAGATCTCAATCCAACCAAAAGTGTAGATCTATATCTCATCGGTGTAGTTTCTCCTCTTGTTTCTGACAATATTGATGCTCACTCTCAAGTTGTCATTGTAGATACTCCTTACATTGACGATAATGTTGCTACTAACTCTCTAATAGTCATTGTATATAATCCTCGAATTGATGAGTATTTTACAACTCACTCTACTATTGCAAGATGCTCTCTACATTTCTAGTTGAAGCCCTCTCTCTAATGCTCCCTACATCTCTACCTTAGGGCCTCTTTCTACTAGAGACCAAATCTAKACATACGACAAGATAATATTTTAATGTTKTTTCTCACACATAATTATGGGTAACATGTTTTGATGAAGCCTCTTGTTTGCCTAATATCCTACCATATCATTATTGTATCCTAATATGAGGTGGAATATTGTGTATCCTTATATCATCATTGATAGTGGCAGGCAGATTCCACCAATAGTCAGCTTCCATTCCTCTAACAAACTCTACAAGTATTTGTGAAGAAAAAGTCAGTGATACAATTTTTTGGTTAGTTCATCTTCCATAGTTTACTTGGACAAATCACAAGAAAGCACAATTTCTTATGTCGTTGTGTGTGAAACATATATCATCAATGGTAAACCATATTTACACATATTTTTTCCCAGAGGTATCCTCCAATTTTTGTAGGATGGTATCACTCCCATTGAACTCCCTCTATGTTTATATCAGTGTTCACTAGACCAAGAATTTGATCCAACATTAAAACTCATTGAAATGGATGCAACAATGAATAAGATTATCCATAGCATCCCTTTCTAGTCTCAACCTTGCCATCAATTCTTGATCATGTGGAAAGCATGATCTTGTACACATTTTAATATTGAGATACAACCACCTAATACATTGAACCCCCATTGACATCAAACATTGTCCAATTCTTGGTCGAGTGATTTGGTATCAATTTGGAAAAATCTCAATAAGTTGGTTCTTGTTTTCTCCCATGTCATCATTAATACTAATCATGTCATTAGTATTGATCCTTTTCATAGATATCCCCACACCAATATCTGTGCCCCCCACAAGCACCTCAACCCTGAGTTCCAAGTTAGCATTCTCTCTCTCTCTCTCTCTCTCTCTGAACCCATGTGGTTGAGCCTATTTGACAAAATCATTACCACCCTATGAAAAATATGATTACACAACAACATTCTCGCCATGAACCCTAGCAAGAACCAACACATCAACATTCTCACCACAAATCCTAGCTAACACCACATCAAAATTCTCACCATGAACCCTAGCCACCACCACTATGAGATTTTACTACTCAACTTAAAGCTTGTTCATTGAATCAACATAAAAAATGTCAACAACATATAGAAAAACATTCTCACCACAAACCCCAATAGATACCCCATCAACGTTCTCACCACAAACCCTAGTAGATACCAGATCAACATTATCGCCATGAAACCTAGCTGCCAAAACTATAGGATTTGTTTACTCCACTTAGAGCTTATTCATTAAATCAACAAAAACAACAGAGGTCGTGGCCGAAATTTCTTCAAAAAGTGTATGGAGTGAAGGCACATATCTAAAATATCAATAAATTATGGTATTTGTATAGGCTCGCCTCATGACTTTATTATAATGTGCATGAAAATGTCGATCGATGTTGTTGAACAAACATGACATGTGATTCTCTTCCAAAAGTGAGGTACAGACTCTACAACTTCTATGTTAGTTACATCAATTAAAATCGAATAAAGACACCGAATTTCCTATTTTGAGGTTAAATTTAATTTTAAAATAATTTGGTTCATCCTCATGGAACAAATTCTCATTGTTTTAGGAGTGTTTTATATTAATTTTGGTATAAATCTTCCCTATATCGATTGATATTTAAACCAACATATATTAATACACAATCAATATCATATTATGTTTCAAACATATTGATCTACATTGAACTCCACAAACCATAAATTCAATATTTCCAACCCACATTCAATATTCATTCATAATTAATCCATATATCACTAGATATACATAAAATTTAATCAATATATAAGTCAATATTGTTGACATCAAACTCCAAAACCATAAATTCAAAATAATTGACATGCATGTGATCTTTGGTCATAATGAATCCTAATTTCAATGTGTATAATCCTAATATCAATTTATATAATCAATCATAATGATTGTTATACAAAATAGTTGATGTTTCAAAAATATTGAACTACATTAACACCCACAAATAAATATTAAAATTGATATCTCTCAATTGCATGGCATATTCAGACACAATCTATCTACTTGCAAGTCAATATATATTAAGACATAACAATTTATACGTAGTTCAATAGTTATTAAGCCCTTCGACCCATAAATTTGAGATCTTCAACCTCACTAGAACGTAAGGTCATATTATCAACCTTATTTTTTTTGTAATTTGTTGGTTCCTAGTTTACGTTTGGTTCCTAGTTTACGTTGAAATTTTAACCTTTTGAATATTATTTGCAAMAATTTTCTTATAGGTAATTTTTTAACCTAATTTTTGTAGTCTTTTTTTATAGGAAATATCAAATTTGAAATAATGGCCGATATTGAATAGAATTTTGGTCAAAATCAAAGTTAAAATACAGGTCCATATTGAGTTAGAAATCAAAGTTGAAATATAGGTCCTCTCACATAAACTTATTGATGTTCGGCCATACAAACTTGTATCAACTTGGTGAAATGGACGCACATGCAACAATTATATAGCAAAATGATTGGACAGATTTCTGGTGGCAGAGGATCTTCTTCTGGAAGGCCGTTTTTTTTGCTCCTGGGTTGAATACCCCTTTGTTTCTTATCATGCTCCTATCTTTCTACAACTTGAGAACATTACTCCTCCCAAAGCCCACCCTTACAAATTCAATCTGATTTGTCTCTTAGATAAAGATTATAACAACTTGGTAAAAAATCTGTGGATTGATCAAGTATATCTACAGGAAGTTGATATACAGTGGTGCTTCATTTGGAAATTACAGGATCTGAAATTACTTACCAAAAATTGGTATAAGGAGCAATGAGCCCGAGATTTTAAACATCTGTAATTTCTAGAATAAAAAATCATTGAACTGTTAAAGGAGAAAGTAGATGGTATTGTACATTCGGTGAAAGAAACCCTTCTCATCAGATTTGAAACAAAAAGAAATAAAATTCTTAAATCACAAGAGGATCGATGGCACCTCAAAAGATGAGATCTTTGGATACAAAGGAGTGACAAAAACACAAGGTTTTTCCAACAGTTTTCTAATCAGAGATGAATCAGTAAACACCTGTGGGCAATCAAAGACGATTTGGGTCATCTTCATACTGTCGAGGCGACAATAACCAAGGAGGCTGAAAAGCATTTTAAATCTTTCTACAATCACTTTGAGTCAGCTCCTATAATAGAACAAGTAAAGGTGGCTAGATTATTTAACAATTGGATTAGTGAGGAGGAAGCTAAAGAATTCTTTCTGTCAATCACCTCCCAGGAACTAAAATCGATCTTATCACACTTCAAAAAAGAAAAAAGTCTAGGCCCGGATGGTTGGACTGTGGAATTTTTTACACATTTTTTTGATTTGATTATTGAGGAGCTTCTGGCACTGGTGGAATCGATTCGAACTGGAGGTCGTATGGTCGGAAAAATTAATTCCATTTTTCTGGCCTTGATTCCCAAATCCAACAATCCTCAGACCTTCGGGGACTTTCAACCAATATCACTTTGTAATCTGATTTACAAATTAATCTCTAAAGTCTTAGCCAACTGCATTAAGCCGATCTTGTCAAAGAATATCTTAGTAGAGCAATTTGGTTTTCTGGAGGGGATATTGATCCATGATGCTATTGGAACAACACATGAATGCATTCATAGCATCAAATAGAAGCATTTTAAGGCCCTGCTACTTAAATAGACCTTCAAAAATCCTTTGATTGCGTCAACTCAGACTTCCTGAGACTGATCTTAATCCAGGTGGGATTTGGGCCTCAGTTGACAAGATGGATTTTGGAATGTGTTAGCTCTGCATCTATAGTTTTCTTAGTAAATGGAGAGGCCACCAATTTTTTCAAGATTGGTAGAGGCCTTCAGCAGGGATGCCCACTCTCCCCATTGCTCTTCATCCTTGTGATGGAAAGTTTGATTTTACTATTAAAATCCAATCAAAGAGAAGGCACTTTATCTGGAATCAAAGTCACCAGATTGACTAAAATTCCCCATCTTTTTTTGTTGTTGACGATGTGTTACTAATGACTAATGCATCTGTGCAAGAATGGAAAGAGATCAACCACATCATTATTTTATTTTGTTTGGTCTCTGGCTTAAAAGTAAATCTTAACAAATTCTTTGTTCACTTTTCAGGTCTTGAGGAGACAAAACTTCACCCACTCAAGCAGCTACTCCCGTATAAGTTCACTGACCTAAAGGGGGGTTTAAATTACCTGGGGTACTTCCTAAAATATGGAATACAGAAAAATGAATATTGGATTTGTCTCATAAATAAAGTGGAAAATAGGATTAGCCATTGGAGCTTTCATTGGTTGTCACTGGGCGACAGACATACTCTATGCAAATCTATTATCGAAAACCAGCCTATGTACTGGTTATCACTTGTTGTTGTCCCTCTGTCCATCCTCCACAGAATAAGGAAGCTCCTGAATAATTTCTTGTGGAAAGGAAACAAAGATACACACCATTACCATCTTGCAAACTGGGAATCGCTCGCTCGCCCAAAACGATTTGGAGGCTGGGGTCTCCTCAACATTATTACTTTTAGAAAATATTTAGTGACTACAACACTTTGGAGATCAATAACAAGCAACGGTCTTTGGAAAAATGTCCTGAAAGAAAATTATCTCCACTCCTTGTCATTTATTAAGTGTCTCCGCTTGGAATCTTTTGCCCAGCTCTTGGCATCCAAAATCTGGAAAAATCTGCTAAAATCAGTCCATATTATCAATAATTGACTCACTTGGAAGCCAGGATTAGGAACTCTTGTGGAGATTGGGAGAGACGGAATATTGGATTTGGGCATACACTCTTTCCTTTCATCTCACATCCGGTCCACTCTTCAACAAAAACATATTACCGTTCTAGCTCATGCCTGGAAAACACTACATCAATCCTCCAGTTCATCTCAGTGGACTGACAGTTCCGATTTAGAGCTCACCGGGGACATAACATTGGAGTGGGATATATTCAGAAGAGCGCTTCAAGCCTCGGGAATCACCATAACAGATAGCGAAGATGAACTTCACTGGATCGGGAGGAATGCCTCCGGGCTTATTGTTGATACTGAGGTGGGGTGAATTAGTATCAAGTACAATTTAAAACCTTTTTCAACTTATACTTAAACCATTCAACTATATACAATGAGAAATGAACAATAGTATAAGAGTTAC